>VDFB02176150.1:0-19058 GCA_007258455.2 Sequoia sempervirens | reverse complement strand
TAATTATAAATTGACCAGAAAAAAAATATATCGACTTAGCTTTCCCAATATAGCTACTAACAATACTTAGGATGTAAACAACCGAACTATTTGTAATTAAAGAAGCAACAAAGTTAATAATGCTTAAAGTTGGCCAAATTTCAGAACAAGCAATCACACTTCAGCCAACTTCGGCATAAATGTACCTATCTTAAATAAGTGGGATAAATATAAATTAAACTACTTACATTCACCTGTGTGTCTCTTCTTCTTCCGGCTAACTCTGACATATAAAATACCGCTATAATGTATAGCAATGTAATTGAAAATATTATAGCACCAAGAAGTAATCATACAAAGACCAAAGCAACCAAATAAGACTGCTTCACTAAAGCTAGAGATAATAGCAGAACATAAAGAAAAAATAAAAGTAACATAGTTGACTAGCTGAGATAATCATACAAGTTTTAGAAGAGAAAAAAAATTGTTGCAGTAAACTCCAGCAAGGAATAAACATCTTCTACTAGAATGACCTTAGATCCGATCTACAAATATAATAGCAAATCACCAATAACAAACAAGCAATAAGCTATTCTTGGCATAAAAGCCAGCATCTCAGCTTGTATAGATAAAAACAAGAGCAACCATATAAAAGATTCATTAGTAAAGCCACACGCAACTGCACAGTTTGGAGAAGAGCCGGCTAGATGACTGCTGATGATAAATAAGTAGCAGGGTGTCCATAGAAACTCAGAAGAAGAGAGCGTGCAGCAATAAACTCCATCAAAAGAAATAATTCCTTCCTCCAGGTCATACATGTAAACCATCTACAATTCATAGATGCAAGAGTCAATGATAATTTATCTAAAAAAATTTAACACTAATTTCAATTCAATCAGCTTATTTGAAAAATGCAATTCATAGATTTAAGATTCAATAAAAAATTTTAATACTAATTCTCTTAAAATTTGAATTGTGATAAACATTTCAAAAAACAAGAAATTTAAGATTTTACCTCTGATGTTTTTGTGAATTGTAGATACATATTTCTTCATAGTGTCAAATTCCTCATCCAAGGAAACAAAAACTTTAGGATTTTATCAACTTGATTGAAGTATTTCCTTTTCCAACTAATTCTTATCAGAATTAATAACAACATCCCTCCAAAAGCTACTCCATATGACAATCCCACTGATATCTCATACCATGGATATTTAGTACTTTTTTTTTCTTTGTTCAATGAAACTGAAGGAGAAGGAAGAGTAAATTGTGGCCAAGAGCAATTTTTGGGTAGGGGACATCCCCATAAATGTGGATTGCCTGAATAAGAAGATTCTCCAAATGTGCCAGTTATATGTCGTCCTTGTGGTATCCTACCTGAAAGATTGTTGTTTGATAAGTTTAGTGAACCCAAATAGCTCAGGGATTCAAGTTGTATAGGGATTTTTCCTGTAAAATAATTTCTAGAAAGGTCTAATGACTCCAATTGACTCAGTTCTCCCAGACTATTTGGAATGCTCCCATTTAAATTGTTCATTGAAAGGTTTAGAAGCCTCAACCCCTTCAAATTTCCAAAATTAGAAGCAACTTCCCCCTCCAATTCATTATTTGAGAGATCTATGCATGTGAGAGTTGAAAGAATATATTCATAGTGCTGATCTGTACCTTTTAAAGTCATATCCAATCCATCTCGATAAGGAACAAATGGATCATTAGTGGACAATACAAAACCATCTTGACTTTCTATTGTCATTGCTTGCAATGATACAATTGTGTGCGGAATTGAACCTGAGATATGATTGGAAGAAAGAAGCAAGATTTGGAGCCTCCTTAATTGACAAAATCTCTGGAGGAATGCTGCCTATAAAGTTGTTCTCCTTCATCACCAATACTCTTAACTTTGAAAGATTTCCAACTAATTTTGGAATTTTACCTCCAAATAAATTATTCCCAATGTCAAGAACTTGTAGCTCTGAACAATTTACTATAGAAGGCGGGAGTGATCCATTCAAATTATTACTATGAACAACAAATGATTGGGGAACATCTTGAAGTAATTTGAAATGATGGAAGTAATTGAACTATGTAGTAATGGAAAAAGTAGCCTTTTCCTTGCTTGCTTGAATAATTAACATTAAAACTGAACTAATGGTGTCTTGGAGTGGTGTTGTAATGTGTTGTACACATTCCCACTATTCTAGGACCTTTATTTAACTAAAACATGTCTAAATTGGTCCTTTGCAAAGGTGTTGTGAAGTGTCGTAACACACTTTCACACTTTTCTAGGACTTATTTGCTTAATTCAACCTAATGGGGGGCCCTTTTCAAATGTAGATAATGTACCTTTAGTTGAAAGTGTTGTAAAGGTTTTAAAGCACTTTCACACTTTATCTATGGAGTTATTAAACCCCTTTAATTCCAATTTAGCCTTTGGGATACACCTCTAGAGGATCTTTTTGCCTAATAATCATAAATTAAATATCAAACTATTTCATTGGGAAAAAAATTTGATCCCTGTAGTTGAGCAAGGTTCCATTTTCTTTTGAGGGTGAATGGGTCCCTCCCCTAGCAAGACCCCTTCAATTGATCTAGAATGTATTTTTGGCCTTCTTGTAACTCCCTGAAGCTTGGTCTTAGAAACTTAGCCATGACCCATTCGCCTTTGGTGGCAAATGGTTTCTCCCTTAAGGAGGCCCTAATTTTTGAATTTCATTCTACCAGGAATTTAATTATGTTTCTTCCCAAATTTGGTATCGCCCTTAATTCTTTGAATTTCATGGTCAATCTCCTAATTTAGTATAAATAAGGGGTTAATTCACATTGTTTCACCTAATATTTTAAAGAGAGCATCTGAATACTTCACAAGAATATTATAGAGCATTTCAAAGGCATCTACAAGGAATCTCAAGGTGGATTTCAAGTCTTTATTGCACCAATTCAAGATCATATCATTGTGTCAAGGGTTTAATGCATTCATGTTGTTGAGCTAAGAAGTGAATGTTGCATTGAGAATCTATTTAAAAGCATCATCTTACATCCAAGATCTACATTAGATTCATTGATACTACATTTTAGTATGGAGATTTGATTCACAAGACAACATCCAAGGTGACATCATTTATATTATTTCACATTCATGCTTCATTTCCTTCATTTCATCATTTGGTTTAATTACCTACAAGGGGTTTGACTGAAGAAAACCCCCATTCACTAACAAATCAACAAGTTTTCCTTGCCCTTGAGTGTGTTATTCAAGATTTACAGGTTGAAGATCAAGTTGAGCAAGATTTGGAGAATTTTTTTCAAAGTTACAAAAGTTGTCATTCAAAGTGCAAGATCATGGAAAGAGCTCTACAAAATTAAATACAGGTTTATAGAACTTGATAACCAAGATTTCAAGAGTGTAGACATCAAGGTATAGGATCCTAAAATCAAAATTTCAAAACCCTGAAAGGAGCCATTCGCCACTAAAGGTGAATGAGTCCTCCATAGCTCAAAAACAACTTTCTAGCTAGGTACACAAATTTTTATTCTCTAAAAACATCCCTCATAGTTTCTATAACAATTAGGTTGCATTTGTGGTTTTTTTTAGCATCATATTTATTATTTAATTTGAAGTGAATTTGGCTTCAAAAAGTAGTGATCTATCCTATTGTTCATACATTTGGATCTAGATCCACTTTTCACCATTTCAAACTATATGACCTAATATGTAAAATGAAAATTCTTGAGGATAAACATTGTAACAACACTTTGTAGGAAGATCTAAAAGATATAAAAGATTATGTACCTGTCACCAAAAGTTGATTCTGACATATGTAGAGGGACTGATTTTCCCCTAGGAAATTAGGTCTTTGATTATGCTTCCAAAAATACTTTTTATAGTCCTCTGGTAACAGATTTGAGATGTTTTCTAGCTGTGAATTTTTTGGAATGAAAAAAATGAATTATATAACTTAGTTTCTATAGGTTGACAAGAATGATGATAACAAATGCAACAATGAAAAACTGCTCTTTAAGATCTCTCCAATCCTTCTTCAACAATGTTCCCACTTTCACAATGGAAATGCCAATGATGAAAACCTTAATGGAAAGGAAGGAAACATTGAATAAAAAATTTGTTACAACTCACCAACCTTTGATGGCTTCCTTGAATGACTGAAGACATACACATCACTTCAAGGGATCTAGGTCTTATTTTCATGATTTTCTTGAATGCTTGACTGCATGAAGACCTACAAGAATGTTAGCCTACACAAGAAAACATGAACACAAATAAAATTTGGCATGATATTAGGATCTTGATTGTTGTTGTAAATGACTGATAATGTTTCCCTTGAATTCTCAATTATTCTCTTGACAATAATGCTTGATCAAAAATTCTTCTCCAAATTATTGGTTCTTGATTATTAGATTTCAAATGATAAAATAACTAAGTATTTATAGGTTTTTATAGAATTTCCCAAAAAATAGATTTGAAAAGTTGAAACTTACAAATTAAATTTTGATCATTAAAATGGGAAAAAAATATTTTCATTTGGATCCTCACTCATAAAGTTGACCCATTCACCCATGGGTGAAAGGGTCCTGGAATAAGCTTCCAAGACAACTTAATTATTATTTAAATTCATTTATTTAAAGTTGGTTCCCCTTTTAGAAAATGATAATAATAAGGCTTTGGAATGCATAATTTGGAAAATTATAAGTTGAATTAAGTCCAATAAATTAGGGGACCCAAATATAGTGTGAAATTGTAAAGGTATACAATTTTCCACACTACATTTAGCCCTTGCCTTAGTGAGAGTATGAGCTTATGCTCAAACTCACACTAAATTAGAGAAATATATGTCAAGGTAGGTCCAATTATACAAGTGTTGGAAAGATAATATGGAAAAGGATCTAGGAGAGTGATCAAGCCCCCAAGATCTATGATATCATGGCAAACCAACACATGAACAAAATGACACACATGGATAGCAATAATATAAGGTATACAAACATTCAATGTCAAAATTAATATGTAAAAAGAAAAAATGATGGACTAGTAAGTTGTATTCTACTATGCATACATAAAGTATACTCACAAGGGCTAGTGAAATTTGATATTCACTAGGTGATCCCCCAAGGCAAGGAATGAGATACACACACTAGGTCTACAAGATGTGCACTCATAAAAAGGTGGAATAAATGGGAAGGATGCACCAAGTCTATAGGTGTGTACCCATTTGTCAATCCATACAAAAAGTTATACTCCTTGATAACTTTGATAAGGTGCCACTAAATGATTATTGCTTCACAAGGCTAGCAAGGTACATTATGCTAAACACTCATATAATCTAACTACTTCATAAGGCTATCAAGTTGCATTATGCTAGAATATCATGGAATATAACTACTTCATAAGGCTATCAAGTTACATTACGCTAGACACTCATGGAATATAGCTGCTTCACAAGGATAGAAAGTTGCATTATGCTAGACACTCATTGAATACATGGCACCACTAGCAAGAAAGTTGTATTATGCTCAATGGCCATGATTATGACAAGGTTAAAAATAAAAACAATAAAAGGAGTTTTATTTAATACATGGAATACCACACCTTAGGGAATATCACACTTGACATCCCCAACAAGGCAGGACTAGTTGAGGAATAAAAGATTCACACCTTAGGGAATGAAAACCATAGCATTACCACCAAGAGGAATATCATATGCCAAGAAGGGTCACACTCTTATAGGACATTAATCCTAGCATTAACAAAAGAATGACACTTCACATAGATTAAGAAAGCCACAATTTGATTAATATGGTCACACTTCCTAGGAGATGTATGCCATCATCACTAAGAAGGGAACACACAAACAATAATCTGGGGACTAAATGCCCTATTAAAATGTTAGTGTACTTGTTACACTAGCATTTTAAGGAGATATCTCAATAATAAATACACCTAATACAAGGCTACCTAACCCCTTGCCCCCCAAGTGTAGGACAAGGATGAGCCAAGATATAGTATGATATGCTACTCCTTGCAATACAAAAGATAATTCTGCATAAAATTCAATGCATGTGGTAGTAAGCATGTGCTATAATTCTACAACTATCACATGGAAAGGAGAAAAGTAAACACTTTCTATTTGATTATAAAATCATATTGACTTGTGAAGGGATCAAATTATCTAAATACCTTCTTTAAAGCATGAAATACCTTAGTAAGATGCCCAAGTGTTCTATGATATGCATAGTAAGACATGTTTGTAATTTTTCCTTTCTTATTTTCTCGGATAGGTGGTAATGTAATCAGTCCTAGGCTGAGAAATTTATCTAATGTCCATTTACTTTCAATTATAGTGTGTAAAAATGATAGCTTCTTAAGTTTAAAGGGCTTGTTTTCCTTACTTGATTGAGCAACTATTTGATGTTAAGGCATAGGATTTTGATATCCTAATCCCTTAATCTCCTAGCATGGTATTTGTTCCAAGAATTGGTCAATATAATGTGCATTCCTTATGTTACATCTTTGTATCATAAAAATTCTAAAGCCTTGGCCATAACACTGTTGTAGGTTAATGGGTGTGTTGGTGGCTTTGTTCACATAGAATGGGGAGGTAGAAATATAGATATATTCATTATGAATAGGTTCCTCTATTGTTGGCAGTTGAGACTTCCTTTATGATTCAATTTCAAGATGTGAAGGATTAAACATTTCAAGTGGTATAATTATGGGAGGTGTTAGTTATTGATATGGGTTATTAGGCCATTGCATTGAGGGGTAAAAGGTTGCATTTTTCTCAAGGTTATGGAAAGAGTTGTGTATGAATTCTTCCATGCTATCTTCATCTTCTCCTAATATTTCTCCTTCATAAGGATATACATCAAGGGAGGTGAAGGATCATGAATAGTCTTAATTACATTAGGATCATCACCAAACACACAACTTGAAACATGAACCAAAGATTTCAAGGACATCCACACTTTACCAAAACACATATCCATGATGAAGTTTTCTTAGTATTTTCTAATTTGATGGAAAATACAAGTATGCAAGAACACTAATGTTATTTTAGAAAATTGAAATACAATATTCAGATCTGAAATATGATAATTGACTGATTGTTAGATGCAAAGACCTAAAAATGATGAATTTTTAATGAAAATTTTGATTTTAAACAATGCACTTTCTTTTACCAAATGAACTAAATGTAAAATGCTTCAAAATATACTTAAAAAAAAAAAAATAGTAACAAAGATCTCCAAATATAGGGAATTTGAGCATACAGAGAGAAATGTGTGCCATGTAGGGTTTTTCCTTAGCCAAACCCATGAATAGTGTTCCCACTTTCACAATGGCAATGTCAATGATGAAAACCAAGTAATAGGAAGGAAATAAATGATCAATCAACAATTTTCTGCAACTCACCACCCTTAAATGGCTTCCTTGAGGGACTAAATACATACACATCACTTCAAGGGAATTAGATATTTCTTTCTTGATTTACTTGAATGCTTGAATGCATGAAGAACTACAAGAATGTTAGCCTTTACAAGACAACATGAACATAGATAAACTTTCACATGATGTTAGGATCTTGATTGCTGCTATAAATGATTGATAATTCTACTCTTGAATGCTCAATTATGCTTTTGAAAATAATTCTTGATCATAAGTTATTCTCTAATTCATTTCTTCTTGATTCTTAGATCTCAAATAATAAAATGACTAGGTATTTATAGGCATTTATCCAATTTCATGAAAATTAGATTCCAAATGTTGCCACTTACAATTTGAATTTTTATCATTAAAATTCTACTAAACACATTTTAATTTAGGTCCTAGCTCATAAAGGGGACCTATTTTCCCATGGGTGAATGGGTCCTAGCCTAAACTTCCAGGACACACATGATCCAAGGCAATTTAATTATTAAATGTATGTATTTAATGTTGGTTCCCCTTTTAGAAAATGGTAAGAATAAGGCTTTGGAATGCATAATTTAGAAAAATAGAAGATTAATTATGTCCAATGAATTAAGGGACCCAAACATAGTGTGAAATTGTAAAGGTATAAAATTTTCTACACTACATTAATTAAATATTATTTTATTATTTAATTAATAAAATTAGTATTCATTCACTATTCATCACTATCTGTCTGCACCTATTTCTAGCCTAAATCATTTACTCATCTACCTCCTACACCCCACCTTAGGTAAATAAATCCAATTATTTTCTTATATATGTCACCCATCATTTCCCCTAAAATAAAATAAATATTTTATTTATTCAAAATCCATATTTTTCTCCACATTCCATTAAGTGGATGAATCCAATTAACCTTTTGATCCCCTACTTGTGCATGCCTAACCCTAATCAACCACCCATAAATTATTCCACATAATCTAATGTGTATAAAGGCATGGGACTTTGTACATGTGACATGGCCTTGGTACCATGCCACATGGGTCAAAGTACTTTCCCATACCCTCAATCCTCCTCTTTTTTATAAATGATAATTTTAAATTCCCATGTGTCCTCTATAGTTCCCCTTCATCTTCTCATTCCATTTCCTTGTGACACTTAGCAATATCTCCTTTCACATGAGACATCTCAAGGCATCTTAGCAATTGATCCTCTTAGCCAATCCTAGCCCTCCATCCACTCAATCAAAGATCTATAAATAAACCCCAACCCAAGTCGTTATCATCCACTTTTCGAATGCAATGTTATGTACCAAAATCATGGGCACACATCCAACAAATAAAGGGAAAATTCACTTTCAAATGCAATAGAGAGTCTAACAAAAGGTTTTTATGCTAAATTTTATGTTTAGTTGGTTTCTCTTAGCCTAAACTGAGTGTTTATTTGATTGTGTGTTCAATTTAATAACTAATTTTCAGAAAATTAAATGAAAAATTCTTGCACACACTACTAATAGAAATTAGCAACTATAAGGATAAATATTTGAATTACACTTTAATATTCCAAAGGAATAAAATCATTGTACGAAAAAATTATTATAAATTTTATTATATTCTACTTACATTTTGGTGAATGTTGTCTTGAAACCTTGCTCCAAGATATAAAACTAACCCAACTAAGGGTCTAAACTAGAAGAAGTTGATCTTAGCAATTCAAAAAATTCCCCAAAGATGTTTTTGAACATCACCATCCTTACAAGCTACTTAGATATCTAAGATCAAAGTTAATAAGAGATGAAAGTGCAATAGTGTGTCCTACTTTTCAACTCTATCAAACCATTAAAATTAACTTACACATCCCATTTTTGAATCCTCTAGAATATGTTGTATTTTGTTGTGTTTTAAATATATATGTCAAAACTTGTTTAGAGGACATTATATAAGGACAATGATAAATATTATATTTTTTTTTGTTAAGAAAAGTATCTATTTGATATTGTTGTAAAAGAGGTATATGTGAAATTGATTATCTTAAGATGTTAATGAATGATTTATTATTCTTTGTATGTTATGATTATCAAAGTAACTACCTAGTTGGCTTAATGAGGTGGATGTAGCAGATGTTTTTACCCTCTCAAACTAGGAGGGAGAGTATCATTGGAGAGAGGGAAGAAGATCCATAAGAAAACCATCTGAATTATGACCCCGAGAATGCACACACTTCACATTAAATGATGTCTAGATATTTTTTTATGAAGTTTTGTTAATTATCTTGATTTTAGGATTAAATAATTTGTTGTAAGGCCCCACCTTGCATGTGATTAATAAAACTCTAATTCATTTTATGTGTTCCTAAATGGATGGTAAGATGTATCGTGGATGACAAATAGTGTGATTATTTGATAATATTCTTTCTTTTCATTCTAACATTTTATTTATGCTACAATGAAGGGGTTAGGAATCGTAAATTGTGAATATGAGTTGAAATTGTAAATGAAATGGTTAAATCTTAGTTCAACTATCAAATTAATGTGATATACGATTGTTGCTTATGGTTTTATTGGTAATGTGTAGGAAAGGAAGGTTCGGTATGAGAAGGGAAGACCATTGAGTAGATCAAAAGACATATTCTTGTGGAATCAAATATGCAAATAGGAGGATAGATAAATGTTGGAACCAAATCAAATACATCTTTGGGAAGTCTAAGTGTAGCCCTACTTGACTTAGAAGGGTTTGAGGTTTTATTATTGATTGGGTGATTATGTAGAATCTAATTGTAGGACATGTGATGTGAGTTTGGTTGGGGTTGAAACCCTTGGTTAGGATCAAAATTCGTATGGAATCTTGTGTAGGTTTTGAAAAGGGATTATTGAGTCAATTTCCTTGGTTTGTGAACAAGAATAGACCCCTAGGACCTATACCTATGGGTTTGGAACCTTTTTGACATGTGAACTTGTCCTTGGAGTGTGAAAAGACCCCTCAAAAGTCCACATTCATGAATGTGGCGAATTCAAAAAGTGTTGGGGCTTGGGAAGAGTGACTTGTCACTCTCAACCTTCTACTCCTCAAAAAGTTCTTGGAATTGGCACAAGACTCACACATGTGTGAGAACTTGTGGGAAAGAGTGTAGGTTTGGAGGATCCCTATATATCTCAAGAAGATGGAAGATTTGGGCATTTCCCACTTCTCCTTTGGAGAACTCAAGTTGAGATAAAAGAAAGGATGAGAAGAGGAGGATTCCACATCTTTGAAAGGATAGTGAGCAAGATGCATTGGCTTGGAGAGGAAGACCGTCACAAGAGATCAGTCCCTTCATCTAGAAGAAGAGATAAGTTCTTCCTATTTCCATTTACACTTGTCTATTGGTTGCAAAAAGGTGACAATGTATGGATTATGTTTGAAAATAGAAAGTAGAAAACCTAGACACATGAAAATGGTGCTATGTTAGTTTCATCTCTTTGTAAAAATGAGAAAGGACTCCATTTATCATTGTGAAGCTTAAAATGAAATTCCTTGCTCGGGGGTATGGCTAGAGCCCACGAGGCTCCATGACGCCATTATGGTAGGGTGGAGAGCAAGTCTTGACTATTTATGTGTAGCTCTTGTATTTTGAAATATTGGTTGTAATATGCTATAACTAGTATTTTATTGTCAAATGGAAAAGGAAAAATATATGTATATTCTATTTCTTTGTTAAGAAAACATAACATGGTGTATATCATTGTATGCAATCTATTAGAAAACTTTCTAAGTACTGTATTGAAAAGGTCCTACAATTGATGGGAAGAAAACATAAAGGGGATTTTCCTTACTTGTAGCATTGTTAGGATATAGATATCATTACGAGGTGCTGTATAACTCCAAATAAATAAATCAGAGTTATTTGTTCTTTTGCTGCTATGGAGAATGGAATAGAAGAAATGTATTTTTACCTTGAAAGAAAACGGTATCTCTGATAGCAAACTCCTAGTACGTCTCCTGCTTCTGCTAAAGGATTTCTTTTTCTGTTAAAGGAGTATCATTGAAAGCTACATTTTTGCATCGAATTTTTTTATTACTTGTGTAAATCTATGAAATTATTTCCAAAATGAATGCAAATAGAACACAATACAGAAAGTTGCACATTTGAGAATGGCTAGAATATCCTTGCTTAACACTGCACCTAATATCTTGGTTATAATGGAAGATACGCTATATGCTTGATTGTGACCTTTTGGTGAACTCGTGGACTATTGCAAGTTATCCTTTGCGTGCCAGTCTTCACACATCTCATCTTGCCAGTGGTTATCACGTATTCAAATATCTGCTGAATGTTTGACAGGATTAAAGGTGTATATAGAGAAAAGTAAAATAAAACGTTTATGCACAACATATAACCTTTAAGACAAATAGATGAATAGACATATGGAAACAAAGGAAGCTGTCAAACATAACGCGATCTATTGCACAACCATAAATAATACAGAAATAAACCTTATCTCTATTAATATTCTGCTGCTTCTTGGGATAGAAGGTGCCCTTGAAACTGGGCAACGAAGGGATAGAGACCATTAGTAATGACACAGCGGAGAAGAAAGTAGAGCATGAGTTTGGGTTGCTATGTGATCACAACCAACTCTAAAATCTCCTCCGTCTGTTTAACGTTTTTCCATGGGTTTGTTAAAAAGAAATACTATGCAACAAATGAATCAAATCAAACTAAAATAAAACCTAGAAGTAAAGCCGAGAAAAGGGTATCGATTCAGGTTTAAGATATTATAATAGTCTGGATCTTTGCAAGCGCCTAGACTACTCTACTATTACCTTATTAAATTGGCTGAGAGGACATTGTTTTAGATTGATGTTATGCACTTAAACCACTTGTCCTAGCAATAGCTATAACCGCAACAAAGCAGTTGTCTCTCTGTAGTTTATAGTCATCGCTGTAGACCTACAAATGTGAGCCCCATTACGTGTGGACTTAGAAAACTTCAAGCACGAGCATCTAAAATTATATATATGTGATAAACTCTTACTAGTTGCTGTCCAAAAGTAGTTGTGAAACAATGTATTCTGAACCATAGAACTACACGTTGGAACTAAAGTACATGGTAGAGTTGACCCCTATTCTCCTGAGAAAAGCCCAATGCCTCGATGTGTGTGGGATGCATTCTCTGGTCTTATCCTTCAATTAATTAAGATGTTGACCAAACGGGAAGAAGATAAAATGTCAGACGAGTTACATTTTATCTTGGGGTTCGGTGTAGGTGCTGCGCCTTAGTACTGAAGGTCAATGGTGTCAGAAAGCTTTCATTGGGGTAAATCCATTCAGGTATGTTCTTACGTTTCAGAATCCTTTCTTTTCTTAGCGCAGTTAATAGTTGCAGCCTTAAATGCATGTAATCCTTGAAGATAGTGCGTTGTAATAATTGTTTTAGTTGGTCTCCTCTAGAAGCATTATGATATTAGCAGATATGAATACTATTTCTGATAATATAGTGATTAGGAATATTAATAACGGTCAAGCTATGTGCCACAGAAGATGGACAAGTCAAGAGAGGTGATATTGCTGCCACAGAAGTAAGGTGATAGCCTTAGCAAGGGATAAACAATAATACAGAGCGTAGGTTCAATGACTGATTTATTACTTAATATTACCACATAGTAGATGCAGTGCACCATTTTCTTGTGGTAACAGAAAATACTAGCAGACTAACAATATCAATCAATCCATAGTTTATGATGTTTTTTTGACAAGTAAAAATCGTTATCTGCAGTTAGCAAGAAAAAAAAATTATATTCAGCAAATAAAATCGTGCCCATCATCAATAATCAATATTTGACTGAGTTCTCATTTCTTTTTTTTTCTGTAAGTATAAATTCCACAAACTGTGTAGCATAACATCTTATAGATACGGTATGCACTTGGTGTTTTTTTATTTTCCTTGGAACTTTTGCTGGTGTATTGATATCCGTAATAGTTGAGCCAATAGTCATAGGGAAATGGTTGCCATTGTACTATTCTCAAAATTAAAAACCTTCAACTTTGTATACAAGATTTACATATTCACCATGCTATTTATAAAGTTAAGATCACCTATACCATTTCATTCATAAAAACAATTTATTTTTATTCTAGTTGTTCACATTATTGCTGGTCAATAGTTTGCATTCAATAAGCATCTAAAAGTTCATGTTTTCTTTTTTTAAACTTGAATAATATGTAAAACTAGCAATTGTTTTGAAATTCACTGCTTTTGATATTAAGTTTTGCAAGGAATGCTAGGTAATAATAATAACCACATTAACATCATTAGCAAGACACAATACTCGTTTCAAGGTCGAAGGAATCTGATAATATAATCCAAAACACAGTCTGTAGTTATAAGAAAATGATAATATACAGCAGCCTGGAGTATGCACAGTGAGCCTTTTTAACTCATGCTAAAATAAAGAGGATTATAATAATAACAATCTGATGTGCAACCGTAATTTTTAAAGCAAAAAGAAATAATGAATAAAACATCTTATTTTTGAATCTAATGTAAGGAAAGCTGCGTTGGAAAGTTTCATTTAGGGGTGCTTACTAATCCCTTCCATTTTAGCTTTAAGGGAGTTCCACATAATTTTCATGTTTTAAGTATTCCTTATTGAGGAAAAGAGATTATATTCCCTCCCCCTTAAAAAAGGTCATATTAAATAAAATTGAATGTGTGTTTAAAGATGAAAGTTTAGATGAGTAAGGAAGAAAGGATTTCCTTTTATTTATTTTAGGTCTCTTGTCAAGTAATATTCAATAAATATATGTGAAATAATATATGTAGTGGTATAGAGAAGTTATCATTATTAAGATTTTAAATTATTCATTAAATTAAATAGAATGTATAGGTATATAGAGGTTATTTATCTTTTTCATATATATATATATAAAAGGATAAATAAATAATAGTTAATAAAATAAATATGATAATAGAAGTGTATCATAAATGTTTTTATATGTAAAAAAAAAATATATATATATATATATGGAGAAAACATTGGTACCAATAATCATCTTATTAGTAAAATTAATGGCATCGGTAATAAACTTAGTAGTGAAGATAGTGGTAATATAAAGAATACTATTAATGCAATTCTCAAGTAGTGTCTTGATTCTTGAACCTACCCCATGTTTGATCCAAGATTTGCACAATTGGCTCTGTGCACCCATATTCATTCTCTTCCCTCACCCCACTCTAGAGCGATGTGTCGATGGTAAAGATGTATGAGCAATTTCACTCAACACGTATAGTGTGTTACCTTGCACCTATGAGGTTAACAATTGTTAGCCTCTTGTAGCTTTGTTCAAAACAAATGTGACGACTGTGGTTTTGTCCTTCTAGCAAAAAAAAAAGAAAATGTTGGGATTTTCTAGTAAAAAAAAATTAGGCATTACATTTGTGTTACATCATGTTTTCAATTTGAATATTTTCATCTCTATATCCATTTATTTGATTAGTTAGCTATGAATTTTATGTTGTATATTTTGAAGTCATCATGTATTAAACTCAAATTCATTGAAATTGTCCTCATTTAGACAAATTGTTATTAATATTTGGTTCTAATTAATAATAATATTCAAAGAGATATATAACTCTAAAGTGCAATGACATGGAAATTAATGATCATTAATACTGAATTACTTCACTTTGAAGTGGGATGAATTGTAAAAAATCCAAAATTAATTAATTCCCTTTTAATAGCTTAAATGAAGGAGAGTGGGAGTTTGAAGAGGAGAACAAGAAGTGATAAATAAAAAGAGGAAAGAAGCAAAAGGGGAGATGAAGATTGTAGTGAAGAATTGGGTTTTTTTGGTGAAAGAAAAATTCAAGTTATAGAGATTCAATATGTAACACACCCCTTGAACCTTTCTATATAAATAAAAATAGTGTAACAAACCAATGTGTTTGGTAAGTGCATGATTTTTAAGAATCATTTTATTACTCTGTATTATTGGATGTTGTTCAATGTGGTTAAGGTTTTGAGGTTTCTTACTGAGGAATCTAACCCTCAACCTTATTAGACTGATTTAGCAAGTTATTTTGGTTTCATATTATTTGGCCATATAGGCCAAAGAACTCATAGTGTTAATGATTGTTGAACTAGACTTATAAAACAAATTGCTTTTAAGAAAATTTGTATCATTAACTTTAAACTTTGTATTTCTCCTAGTTGATGGCTTACTACGTATGAAATGCCATGTTAGGGAAAGTTAAGGAACATATTTCTCCCTAGTTGTTTTCCATTTATTCTGATGTTTCTCTTAAAATTTGTCTTTATGCCATTTACCTAGCCATTATAAATGAAAGTTATTTTTTCCTTGTCATTACAAATATATTCTTTATTTATTTTTGGAGTTTTCATGTTGTTAAATAACTATGTTATTCGACATTATATTTGAGAAACGATTGTGTTTTTATTCGTCTCATATGATTGTATCCTTTATGCCATTTTCCCCTGTCATTGTTAACTTATTGTATTTTTAGACTTTGTCAATACTATGGCTATGAATATATATCTTGTCCTTGTTAATAAGAAATATCTATGCTAAACCTATGCTTCATTTTTTAAGCTTTAGCCTTATCTACATGGAAATTGGATATGTTTAAATGTATGCATATTTTACAAGACTCGACCATGTTTACAAGGAATATTTGTGCATTCAATTTATGATGGTTTTAAATGTAATTTGTAATACACTTTGGGGTGACTGATCTTAAAACCTATCTTGGTTTTAAATGGTTTCATAACTATCATTTAGGAACTTATATGTATAAACCTACACTTGTCTAATTGATTCACAACCATATATTTCCATTCTTTTGAAAATGAATGAGTTGTGATTTAAAAATTCGCTTAGACTATGAATTTTAAAATGGAAAATTTCTATTGAAACTAAGTGTGTCAAATGGCATGTCAGTGGTAATTCCTCAGGTATATTTTTTGCCATCAAGTAAAATCGATGGGGTTCTAAAGTCTATGTAAAAAGAATAGCAGTATCAATTTGATTTTTTTTTTTGGGATGTTAGTCATATATTTGCAATTATGCGGAATGCTTAGGTAGAAATTAAAATATTATGAAATGATAAATCATATGTTAATATTTATACACAACTTTACACATGAATAAATGATATTATTAAAAGAAACATTAATATTATTGACTATTATGTGCTTCTTATAAATGGGAATTAGATATGTATCTATACATGTACATATGTATGCAACATGCATACATATGTATAGATGCAAATACACAAACACATAATATTTTTTATAATAAATGATAGACATATATGTATCAAAATAAGTAAAATAGGTATGTATATGTAGAATGCATACATATGTATAGATGTAAATACATAAATAGATAATATTGTTTATAACAAATGATAACACATGTATATCAAGCATAAATTTAAGAAATCCATACAAAAAAGATTAAATCTTGATGAGTTTTTCATTTTTTTTGAAAAAAAAATAGTTTCCATTAGAAAATTTGTCTTTTTCTTTAAAAAAATATTAATTTAATTGGTGATTTTTTTAAAATCATAGAAATTTGTAGAAAATATTGGCAAATTCTATGTAGATTTGAAAAAAATATGTTGGAAATTATACCTATATTCAAAAAAATAAAATAAGTTCAATGGAAAATTATATAAATATATTCTAAATTATAAAATTAATTATTTGGTGAATGCATTGGTATGTTTCTAAAAAATCATAATCTGGCTAGCAAAATTATCAAATGCTCAATGATAATTATTAAGTTACCTGGAAAATTGATAGCCTTAAATATATTTGCATTTACATCATCAAATGATTGCAAATCAACAACATAAGTTCTATTCCAAACTAAACTTTTGACATACCCAAACTTTTCATATAAAGTCTTTGAAATAGAGATAAGTGTCAACAAGCCTCTAGCAAGTGCTTAATTTATTGGAAATTGAAAAAATTTATTGGTCTTTGGTTGCTAATTCTCCTAGGTTCCTTTTCCAACACTTGGAGGACTAATATGTCAAATCACCTGCAACATAATATTAAATGATATAATTAAATTACTTGGTGAATTGATAGATTTAAATAGATTTACATTTATATGGTTGGACAATTGCAAACTAGTGACATAAGTTCTATTTTGAGCTGAATTTATAACACACCCAAGTTTCTACATAAAGTCTCCAAAATAGTGAAAAATGTCAAAGAGTGTGCCAGGCCTTACAAAATTTTCTAGGGTTGTAATGCTTAGATCTTGTAGGGTTACCAAAAGTCTTAAAACCTCTAGTATCTAACTCATTCTTTTCGACTTGTTGAGCTCAGTTGTGCCTCTTAAGTAATTTTATAATTTCTTTGGCTATTTTTTTCTACTAGCTCCTTAAAATGCTCTACTAACCAATCCCTTTCCTTGAATATTTTAGCAATTCCTTTGTCTACTTACAAATGTGCTCCCATATGGTGGTATATGCTAAGTTCAATGTGGCATCAATTGGTTGGTAGACCTCACCAAGTGGTGTGACAAGTGGTTATACCTTATTGCAATGTACAAGCCTTTCTCCACACCTTTTTAAAGTAATCTTCTCTAACCATGTTTATGTTGATGTGCCTTACCAACACATGTCCTTGACATCTAGTAGGCCCAAGTAACATTGCATTTTCTCTTGAGCAGAAAAATTCACTATTATTGAACCAAAAAGAGAAAATGATAGAATGATGGGTGCCCTCTCCTTAATTTAGTGCATACTCTCCTCACAACACAATTGATGGATTGATTTTTCAAAATATTTTGTGCTAAGGGAATGATATGTGCTATATTTTGATCCAATCTTTGTAGCATAGGTTTATAAAAGTAAATTTGCTTGAAGTTATGCTCGTGCACTTGATTTTCATGTCTCTTACTTAATGATATTTGCTTATAATGTATACATGGAATCACTATTTGTATAGGTGACATTCTCTCATTGCAGCACATCCACTCTATGAAGTTCAAATTCTTGATAAGTACTCTAAGTGAACTTATGCTATTGTGCTATGGTGACATCTGTCATTCATGTGGATTGGGCCTAGATGATTGCCCCATTTATTGTTGAGAATATGGCTAATGTATGTAAACAAATGAACATGCACCAAATGTCAACTCTCCATTATAGTGTAATATGTCTTTATAGGGTGATTCCTCTAAAGTAGAAATTTTTGAAGTTGTGTTGATGCGCTTTACTGACACTTGGTAACAAACTGAGAATTTGATGTTCTCCATGACATTTTTTTTCAATTTTAGATCATATATTAGAAAATAGAAAAATTATTAGATCACATAGTTTGACTTTCTATTTTTTTATATAACCATTTATATAACACTTTAAATTATTAGTAAATCATAAAAGTTTATTATAGATAAATATAATATAATTTATCAATATATCATTTTATAATATTTATTATGAAAATACATATTAATTTACAATATTTTGGAAGATAGAAGATAATTGATTTTAATTTTTAAAATATTTTTAAAAAGATTATCTTGTATATTTTTCAATATAAAGTTAGAGGATTAAATAAATTTAATATTTTTGCATTTATTATTAACTTATATTATTGTTATCTAATTTTACTATATATATATATATATATATACACAC
>VDFB02176149.1:0-14960 GCA_007258455.2 Sequoia sempervirens | reverse complement strand
AAAATCAAAGTTACCTAAAATAAGGCAATGTGATTCCCAACATCAACAATGTTCAATTCCAACCCATAACACCAAATTTGAACATCATCCCAAGTCAGAACATTGTCCAAAATCAATTTGTCCATGATCCCATTCAAGAACCACAAGTATGCATCCCAAATCTGGTTGAACAAAAATAGAATCAACTATATCAATGGAATCAAGATCGAAATCAAGATCAAATTTAGCAAGATCAAATTGCTACACTTACCAAAATAGTTGAGTCATTGTGCCAAGAGACATGTCCACCACCATTACACATATCAACATCATTCTTTGGTTTAAGGATTCCCCCTTTACCTAGCACCAATCACTCCATCCAAATCAATCCACCTAACACCAATCAAGCTATCACATCAAATCCTTTGAATATACCATCGATATCACACCAACAGATGGTATCTAATCAAATGACAACACCAATCCTGACAAATAAAAATATGGTCTCCCAAGGACCTATCGCCTCTATCATTCTGACTATTCCCATCACCTCGATCATTCCAACCACCACTCGCACACCCATCACATCTCAACCCCTCACTACCATGATCGCTCCAAGCATATCTCAACTACTCATCACTCATTCCAACATGATTCTGAATTTGTCACCACTACCACCAAAACCAAATGCAACAAGGCAATATAACATTGCACTAAAAGCTTGTCAGGCCTACCAAAAGGCCATCCAACAATATCTAGCCATGCAACAAGTAGCACAAGCTCAACAAGTGCAACAAGCCTCTCAAGCTACCCAACAAACACAAGCACAAACACAAAAAATGATAACTATTGGGGATAATGATGAACATTCAACCACTGGTGATAGCATTGACAATCTCCCCACCACAATTGTTGAAAGCAATTATCAAGATCTATTCATCAAAGAGCACATTGAAGATGTTTCTATCTCATCCGAAGATCAAATCAACATAGGTCAAGAGTCACTTTTCAATCATGATCAAAATCCACCAACCAACAATGATCTAATTCAAGAAATGTCAACATCATTTGACCCTATGGTTGAAGACAATTGAAATCCCTCCACCACAATTGTTGAAAACAATGATCAAGATCTCTCCATTGATGAGCACCTTGAAGATGTTTCCACCCCATCTGATGATCAACTCACCATACATCAAGAGCCACCTTTCAGTGATCTATTTCAAGGAATGTTAGGATTATTTGATCCTATTGACATAATGCATGATTCGTTGACCTATAATCATGTTGAAAATGTCTCTACATCACCTTATGAGTTAGAAGACATATCTCAAGAATTAATTCCAAAGCATGATCAACATCTTTCACCTAAGTCTAGCAATGGGCCTTTCCAAGACATGTTGACTTTTTCAAGACATGTTGACCCCCTTTGACCTCATAGTTATAGATACTAAAGGAATCCTCAACTTGACACTTGATCCAAGTCCACTCAAAGATCAAGAGGATATTGAGCCATTCCCCATGCCTAATGACAACATCCAAGAACCCTTTGTAAGCAATCCATCCTTTGAAACTGACCCATGTCAAGAACTTGATCCAAATCATGTCTAAAGAAACTCTGAAATCATTCAAGATAAAGAATTTGTATCTTCAAGATACTACAATAACCTAATGGACACTTTCCTATCTATGCAAGGATCATATCCATGTAGCACATACTACTCCATCTACCCATGAGATGCTTTATGTAGATGGACATGTAGATGATCTTCATTCAGAACAAGATTCATTTACTCTTAATATTATTACACAAAAAGAGCAGGTTATTGAGTTGTCAACATTAGGATCAGACATACCCCAAATTCAGACTGAGGACATCATGTATGAAGATATCCAGTATTATCCACTTAAGGAAACATGTCAAACAAAATAATACATTCTAGAGTTACCAGAGCAACACATGGAAACAACATCATCTGCAATGGTCATTTATTAGAGAATGAATTCTAAACAAGAGTTCTCAAAAGAGGTAGAATCAAAGCATGAAGGTACTACTTCCACAATACTAGGGGCAATTTCATCTAGTGTAAATGTCAACATAGGGAGCACGAAGAATCCTTATGATGAAACAGATGCCAATACTACAACAGCCATGTCATGAATCTTCATCCACTCATTACCCCATCCACGAATTGGGACCAGCATCAAAAGAAAAAAATGAATCAAAGCATGAAGAACGTTATCAAAGAAAAAGAAAATAAGAAGCATATCAGACAAATCAAATATGCAGTTATGTGTAGGATCATGATAGGCCAAAAAGTGGCAATATGATGGGTATGTGGCTGACGACTTTCTTTTTACTTAAAATTGATGAAACAAAAAGGGTTTCTTTTAGCTGAAATCTCTTTCACTTTCCAAAATATAAATTATGTTTCCATTTTGAATTCCATTGGCAATTGTATTCACTTTCTATTCAAATTATGACTAAAGTCCTGATTGATAAACTAATTAAAAATGTCTATAGCTTCAAATATCACATTTTTTGAATCCAAAACATATACACATCTCTATGCTTGCATAATTATAGGATTAAAAAAGAAAAAATTCATTAAATTTCATGAAGTTTTGACCAAGCATAGTGGCCTATAATGAGCTTTTATATTTTATAAAATTTGTAATAAAAATTCATTAATTACCATTTACTTAGAAAAAATTACAAACAAATATGCATCACATCGAGACATGAGTCCTCTACTTATATCTAAAATTTTATAAAAAATATTATCATTTTATTGTGGTTAGGTGGTCAAAACAGACCTACTTCATTTTCCCTTCGAAATTTAAGTACTCATCAGAGATTGAAATTCCCCAAATTTTTACCAAATAGATTTCTTTCTTTTAAAAAGCCTAGTAGTTTAGAAACTACATTAAAATTTCTACAGATTCTATTCTTACATATTTTTGAAATAATATAGATAAGTTATTCAAATTTCCTAACTCTAATTTTTTTTTCCACTTAAGGGCTTATTTTTTCCATGATGATCCTGCACATACCCATGCATGGATACCTAAACATTCAAAGAAATACTATCCCTATCAAACTCCATCAGTCAACGAAACTATGGGGAAAAATAAAAAAGGGAAAAATATCCATCAAAGATGTCCACAAAAGAAAATACAGGCTTTTCAAGCGACGTGCAAAGTGTATCAAGTAGTTGGTCCTAATTCCATGCACACTTTCATATCCACCCATCATTGCTCATATTCCCAAATTTGGAGAGTCAAAGGTTCCAAACTATCAACCAATCCATCTTTTATTCCTAAACACACTCCATCCATATCTCCACACATGATATCCAATTCTCACATTGACCATGTATTGGCAACAACCCTTCATCATAAGGATTCAGAAGACACTCTATCATAATGTGTACACAAAGAAAAAGTCAACTCTAGTATCAACAAAGCAAATCTATAATATCAAAAGTAGTATTCAAGTGCATCTATCTTGGAAAAACAACTTCTTTAGAAAGGATATCGATGACACATTATGACATAAGCATCTACATCAGCACCACTAGGTGGGTTAGCATGAATCTTTTAGAAAAATACTAAAAAGAAATTAAAAAAATATGAAAATATAAAAAAATTAGAAAAAGATTGAAAACAATAAAGGTAAAAAAAATCATCCTATAGTGAAAACTGCATGGGTGGTGCTTTGGGCAGGTACCATGATGAAAACCTAGAAAATAGGTGTCATGTGTGGAATGAAGCATCTACTTGCGCCAGTTCAGTTGAAAGCATCTAATCCTATCCGTAATAAATCCAACATTCCATCTGTCTTATCCATAATAAATCCATTCATCCATGAACTAGTTATCAAAATTTTTTTCATCCATTTACATCCATAGTCCAAGTTATCTTGATCTTGATGAAAGTTTGGGGCACACTTTATGCTTGCTTATGGTAAACATCTTGACATGGGCCATTTTTATTGATCTTATCCTATGCAGCATTATATGAGCTATGAAGCACTATCCAAATGAACTTTCTTGATCCAAACACCTTATCTTATCACAAGATAATCCATATCCATCCATACATGCATCCAAGCATCTATCCATAACATTCCCTACATTGCTAGACACTGGGGAAAGATATTTACATCTTGCTTCAAGAATAAATATTGATCTATATCCTTCACCTTATATGGTGATCCAAACATTGGAAAACATAAAATCAAATTGGTCAAAGCATTTGTGATCCAGAGTCCAAAGCACTAACCCATGGCATATTTTTTTACGAGAAGATGTTCCTTATCAATCGTCATCTTTCATCAGACATAAATCCAAACAATCACTATCAGTCGCATCTAATTTACATTTCAAACATCACATCAAAATCATTCGAATAACTTTTGTTCCAAAACCAAGCTTCAACAATCCTGATCAATCGAATCCAATCAATCCATAATCTTGGGATATCCTTCTCAATCATTGTGTTGCTTAACACTATCCTTGCATTGTTGTGCATCCTCAACACTGTTATCATCATCAATCCTTGCATTGTTGTGCATCCTCAACAATGTTATCATCATCAATCCTGATCAATCAAATCCTTGCATTGTTGTGTATCCTCAACAATGTTATCATCATCATCAATCCATTGATTTGATCAATCAACCTTAGCTTGGTTTTTAACAAAATCCCAAAATAGAGCACTCATAGCATTAGACACATCCTTATCCAAATCATCAAAACATGCAAAAATCCAAAAACATCTAAAACATATCAAAAAATCTGAAAACACTCAAAAAATTAAAAATTTCAAAAACATTGGAATCCAAACTACGTCGTCTCTGAGCTTAAACATAGGCAAGGCCAATCTTTGATCAGCCCCCGATACATGAAAAATCCAAAAACATCAAAAACATCAAAATCCAAAACATTCAAAAAACACAAAATCCAAAAACATTCATAAAATCTCATAAAACCCCAAAAACATTCAAAAAATCAAAAATTCAAAGCATTTGTAAAATCTTGAAAATACCAAAAATAGCCTCAAAACATTCCAAAAACATCAAAAACATCCAAATATTTGAAAAAATACATTTGTCTCATCTCGCTTTCACTCGAAATAATCAATCATCCATAATAAATTGATCATCGCCATCATGCTTTGCAACACAAATAAAAATAATCACAACAATTAGCAAAAGCAAACTTCAAACACAAGATCAAAATCGAAGCAACAAACCTTTAAACACAAAATCAAACTCTTGATCAATCGCATACATGACAATCAACTTTATATCAATAGCCTATCAATTAACTTATCAAACCATCATCATCCTATACAATGCATGTCCTAGGATATATCATTCCGACAATGGGCATCATTTTGGATATCACCTTGGATTCTTATCCTATCAAAACACATCCCTCTGCTTGAAGGTATGAAAAACATTGGCTTCTTTTCATACTTGATCTTTTCTTTTGATTTATCTTATTGCGCTCATTCCAGGGACCTCTCGATGATATCCAAACGAAGGAGTTAGAGAGATAGGAATGGGGCAACAATCATTATCTTTTGTCTATTGTGCTTATTGGACATTCTTGTAATATAACTTGGCGAATACTTGCTTTGTTAGTTATGTCCTAACAAGATTTTTGTATGTCAAGTGTGAACAAGAATACTCCTATCTGTTTGTCGAGTCAAAGTCCATCGCACTAGGTACAATGTCATCCTAGTTCTTTATACCTTGATGCATCATATCTACATGTTTAATCAAACATAAGGTAAGTAGCCCTTTTAAAATCCCAATCCTTAATAAGCGAAACATCATCTATCATCATCAACATCTCTAATAAAGTATTGTTAGATCATGGACTTGTTGGATCCTCTTGTCATCATCTCATTTCTTCTTTCTTCTCTCCATGCTAACATAACATCACTAATGCATCAATCCTGCATTCACAAACCATCAACATTCAGCATGTCATCTCACATACATAGTCATCATCATAATATAGATCTGTTGGTCTAAGCATCTCATAAATCATATATTTGCATAAAACATCTATTACATAATCATATAGGCATTATTGCATCATCATCTCATTTGCATCACCATAATAACCATCCATTTTGAACCTCTTTATCACGAGATCAACCCTCAAATTGAATCTTTTCGCTTGATCTCTTGAGGGGGCAATATACCAATGTACTTTCTGGTGGGGCATCTAAAAAAATCATAAATTTTTTGAATTTTGATTGTGACAAGTTTATTCTTTAAACCAACACAGCAAGTACATTGCTTCAAAGAGGGGCAAAATGTAGACACGTGAAATTAGCATCATTCATATTCATCAGGTAAATCAAGGTTATCCATTTAAATTGAATAAATTAACTTTATTTAATTTAAGCCTTGCATCATTTTTTTAATTAAATAAACCAAATTTTATTTAATTAAATCCCAAATACATATTTCATCCCTTTTTATTTAAATAAATCAGAATATTTAAGTCAAATGGGTCAAAAGCATCTAATCATCATCTAAGCTAATCTAATCTTCATTAAACTAACCTAACCACCCATCACATCCTCTAGCTTTTCCCACTTGCATCAATAAAATATTTTAATTCATTTATAAAATCAATATTTTCCCTCAACATGACATCTTTGAGGAATATTCCCTCAAATTTGAATTCAAAAACAAGTGGACATGTACATCCAACAAAGCATTTATGAGTTCTTACATGGCTCTTACATGTCTTTTGCACAAGTCAAATGCAACATTTAACTCTCAAATTCAAATTTGAATCTCCCCCTTTTTGGCACATTGACCAAAATGTTATAATTCCTCAACCTATCACAAGTTGACAAGTGGTTTTATCTCATTGGTCAAATCATTATCCCACATGCTCTATTTTTAGATTTCTTCCAATTTGAAAATCTATAAATAAAGACTTCATTCTTCAACAAATCCTCCACAATTTGATCTACACTCTCATGCAAAGTTACTCTCTTAAACTGAAAACTAATTTTTCCCATCATCATTTGTAACATCAAGCTTAGCAAAGAATTGGGAAAGGGCTTCTTTCCATAGAAACACCAATCCACTATGAGATAAAGTTTTGATCATGTTTTTATATGTTTGCAATTTAGTGGTCTTTGTTCTACTTAATTTGCATATTTTAGCATGGTTAAGTATTTCATAGGGATGTTTAATCTAATGTGTTTCAAATGACTAACATGATGATATTATGTTAAAATTCTTAACTATTTGCAGATTTGGCATCCACAAAACATAAGGAGAATTATTATTGTGACAAGTTTTTTAGTATTAGACTGACGAGGATAGGTGCTAAGATTCATTTTAAAATCGAATTTGCAAAGTTTTATGCTATTTAAACATTGGGTGACACCGACCTGCACGTTTAAAAAATTATTAATGCACGGACCAGTAATAAAGTCTCTTTTGTGTTTTGTTTCTGGCTATCTTCCTGTTGCAGCGATCTATAGTTGGACTTAATTATTTATATTTTAGATCTCGAATCTATTTGTAGTCTATTGGTATGAGTGACTAAATATTTTAACTTCTTTCAATTACTAAAAATATCCATATTCTGATCTGATTCCTTTTAGATAACTGAGCTTATATTTAATAAAACTTGACCATTCAACTTGCTTTACTTTTATATACTTTAAATGAAGAAATTGAACGTCTTGCCAACATGCAATAATTGATACTGTCTCTGAATTAAATAAGATATATCTCCAAAAAAAAAATCACGGTTTCAGTCTTCGATTGTGTTTACGATGCACTATAAAATTATAAATACAGTTTTGTGAAGAATTATATTCTATCTTTCATAACCGAAGTAGGAACAAGATGGAGTGCCTAGACTTCCTCTTTGTACAACATTTGAAAAGCCTAATGCAAAAATAATCAGAGGTTTTGCCTACATATATTTTGCTGCAATTTTTGCTCTTGTATTCTATCGCATTAATCATATGCCTAGAGAAGATTATTTTCCATGGATAATGATATTTGCTGCAGAGCTGGGGTTCGCCTTCATTTGGGCATTAGAGCAGGCCTTCAGGTGGCGACCTGTGAGTCGATACACTTTCCCAGATAGGCTTTCTAAGAGGTAAGGGTCGTTTTCTACAAATAAATTGGTAACTATTCCATTATCTACAGTCGGCTTCAAGTAAAGAGAGCTACCACCATAGGGAAAAACATTTTCTTTGGTTAGAAGTTAGTGGAACATGTAAAACTAGCTATAGATTCGTTATTGTTCGTAAATGGGCAGGTTTGAAAATGATCTACCGCCTGTTGATATATTTATATGTATTGCTGATCCAATTAGAGAACCTCCAATGAATGTTGTAAATACTGTACTGTCCACTCTGGCTCATGATTACCCCACATAAAAACTATCATGTTATGTGTCTGATGACGGAGGATCTGCACTTACCTTCTACGCTCTCTTTGAAGCCTCGGTTTTTGCAAAGATTTGGGTTTCGTTCTGCCACAAATATTTGATCCAACAGAGGTGTCCAGATGCATACTTTTCAGAAAGTGATGCTTACCAAAATAAGAGTGTGTTGTTTGCAGCTGAGTAGGAAAAGCTCAAGGTAAGGCGAGGTAGCAGATTAATCTATGAATTGAAAAAAAAAAAAGTTGTATTAAAGATACATGTGGAATGTAGAGTTTGTGTTTATTAACATGCTTTTATTATAATTGTGAGATCTTTTAAAATAAATTTATTAATGTTTTTTACTCATAGACCATATTCAATGATTTATTATAGGACAAGAAATTTGTGATGATAAGATCATACGGTAGAATCTGAAATATAAGTTTTTGAAAAAAACAAACAATCTCATAGATCGTGAAAACTTGATTCTAATTATATTTTGTTTTTGTTTTTGTTTTGCTAGACAATTTATGAGGAGATGAAGTATCGTATATATAGCACTGTGGAGATGAAGGCCGGAGGCAGAGGAAATTAAAAATTCTCACACACAGTAAAAATTAAAACATAAAATATTATTTTCAACACACAGAGCCGCTGCTCGTAATTTTCTGTTTGCTCACATTCACCTTCTTCTTCTCCTTCCTCTGTTAAAAAGAAATTACATATACCAATACATATAGGTAGGTAAAAATCACGTGAAGAATTTTCACGGATGAGAGGAAACGAATACAATTTTTAAAATCACCTAACTTATTTTTCCCCCGTCAAAATGCATTTAATACAATGTCCTTTTCATAATATTCAAACTTAAATATTAATTCCCTGGCGGTGGCGGCTTTCTCCATAGTTCCCCGCGGTATTGCGATGGTTAAAATCTTGATTGCGATATTGCGGGCAGCTGTTAGTTGACGGCCCGGTAAACTGTGGCGGTTAATAATAAAACAAACTTCTACAGAGTCTCCCGTGATATCGCGATGAATATTTTATTGATTACGATATAGCGGGCATTGGCTGGAGTGACGTCAGGTGGTTGAGATAAAACAAAAAGACTACGGAAGTCTCCCGCGATATCGTGATGATTATTTTATTGATTGCGATATTGCGGGCAATGGTTGGTGGGGATGGCGGCAGTTAGGGTTAATATTCCAACACTCCCCCTTAAGCATAACTGCGCTGTCCACCATGCCTAATCTGTTCCTTTGAAAAATAAAATTATCTCTTCCCAGCGGCTTTGTAAAAATATCTGCACTCTGTTCTTCTGATCTGCAAAACTCTAAAAATATTTCACCATTGTTAATTAATTCTCTGATGAAATGATATCTGGTATCAATGTGCTTGCTTCTCTTATGAAAGACTGGATTCTTCGAAAGAGCTATGGCTGAATTGTTATCACAGTAAATTTTTGTTGCCTCCAATTGTTCATTTTGCAATTCTTTCAAAATTCTTCTCATCCAGACTGCTTGACATACTGCACTTGTGGCTGCCACATATTCTGCTTCTGCTGATGAAAGACAAACTATTGGCTGCTTCTTTGAAGACCATGAGACAACTCCAGTCCCAAAATTAAATACATAACCAGACGTGCTTTTTCTGTCATCAATGCTGCCAGCACAGTCACTGTCTGTGTATCCTATGAGTTTGAACTCGTCTGAACTTAAATACTTAATGCCAAAATTTCTTGTTCCACTTACATACCTTAAAATTCTCTTCCCTACTTTCCAATGGGTGTCTTTTGGTGTTTCCATAAACCTAGAAATCAAACTTACTCCATACATAATGTCTGGCCTTGTGGCTGTGAGATACATGAGACTTCCAACAAGCCTCTTAAACAAAGTTGGATCAACATTAGACCCTCTATCATCCTTGCTTAGTTTCAGACCTGTCACTGTAGGTGTTGGTGCTGGTTTGCACTTCATCATAATAAACCTCTTCAAAATGTCATTTGCATATTTTGACTTTGAAATAAAAATACCATTTTCATTTTGATTCACTTCAATGCCTAAAAAATATTTCATCAGACCTAAGTCTGTCATTTCAAATTCTTTCTTCATGTCTGCCTTGAACAGATCAATTGACAAATTTCCAGTAAAAATTAAATCATCCACATATAAGCATACTATTAGTATTTCACCTTCTTCATTCATTTTTGTATACAGTGTGGGCTCACTGCTACATCTATTAAATCCATTCAACAAAAGATAACTGTCTATTCTGCTATACCAAGCTCTTGGGGCTTGCTTCAATCCATACAGTGCCTTTTTCAATTTGTAAACTTTGTCTTCTTGACCCAGAATTTCATACCAGGTGGCTGATCCACATAAACTTCTTCTTCTAAATAACCATTTAAAAAAGCTGACTTTACATCCATTTGAGATACAGACCACTTATTCTGAGCTGCTAAAGCTAAAATCATTCTTATAGTATCCAATCGTGCTACAGGTGCAAATGTTTCATTGTAATCAATTCCAGGTTGTTGTGAATAACCCTTTACAACCAATCTTGCTTTAAGCTTCTGAACTTCATCTTTTTCATTCAATTTGGTTTTATAAACCCATTTCACTCCAATTACATCTTTGTATTTTGAAAGACTGACTAGTTCCCATGTTTGATTCTTCTCAATTGCTTCAATTTCTTCATCCATAGCACTTACCCATTTATCATCTTTGACTGCATCTTCAAAATGAATTGGATCTTCAATTTGAGAATAAAATGCACAAAGAGAAATCTGATCTGAATTATTCTCACCTTCATTTTTCTCATATATATCTCTTATGCTTCTGATTTTCTGTCTTCTCAGACTTGCTAATGTAGGATTTGACATATCACTTGAACTTGTGGAATGTGGACCTGATGGTCCTGCTGTAGATGGTGTTTGTTGTCCTCTTATTGGACTGCTTCCTTGAATGATTGAGGCTGTTCTTACAGTCGATGCTGGTGTCACTTGTGGACTACTTTGCTGAGCTTGAATGGGAGTGGGAGGAGTCACAATAGTTGGAATATTTGTTGATGCAGGAACTTCATTCTCCTCTTGAGGTATACTAGCTGAAATATTGACTGTCTTCTCTATGCTTCCATCCCATGCTTCATCTTCTACAAATTGTACATCTCTGCTGATTATAACTTTCTTTGTTGTTGGATTATAGAGCTTATAAGCTTTAGATTCTTCACTGTATCCAACAAATATACATTTTTCTCCTTTGTTATCTAGCTTCCTTCTTAATTCATCAGGCACATGTGCATATGCTACACATCCAAATACTCTCATGTGAGTAACACTGTGTTTTCTTCCTGTCCATGCTTCTTCAGGTACCATATTCATGACACTTTTTGTTGGACACCTATTCATTATATAGGCTACACAAGATATTGCTTTTGCCCAATATTCATTTGACAAATTTTTGGCTTTCAACATGCTTCTAGCAATTTCCATGATTGTTCTGTTTTTCCTTTCAGCTACCCATTTTGATGAGGTGTGTATCTAGTTGTGAATTACTTATGAATTCCATGATCTTTACAAAAACTAAAAAATTCTCTTGAAATATATTCACCACCTCTATCTGTTCTCAACACTTTGATATAATAACCACTTTGTTTTTCAACCAAATTCTTGAACTGACGAAACAGATCAAACACTTCATTTTTCTGCTTTAGAAAATAGACCCATGTTTTTCTTGAATAATCATCAATGAATGTCAGAAAATAAAAACTACCACCTATTGAAGGTGTTTGCATAGGTCCACACAAATCTGAATGTATAATTTCCAAAGGGGCTTTTGCTCTAGTTGACTTTCCCCAATGGAAATGATTCTCTATGTTGTTTTCCTAAAATGCACCCTTCACATACCCTTTCTCGGGTTTTTCTATTAAAGGTAGTCCCTGACCATGCCTTTCCTATGAAGTAAATTTAACCTCCCCAAAGTTGAGATGCCCAACCTTAGGTGCCAACTAGCTTTCATCTTTTATCCAAATTTTGAAAGATTGTCTCCATGACCATCAGCTGTAGTTTCTTCTACCCACTTGTGAATTCATTAAGTGTTGTGCTTGAGCATAATTTATATATTCAAATCTGGCTTTATCTTTAAGGGAAACATTCTGTTGTTTTTCATTCTAACTTTTGCAATAAGCTGGTTGCTTGGGTATTTGTCTAAAATTGTGCACAGACCATTCTTGAAGGTTACTCTATACCCTTTTTGAACTAGTTGCCCTACACTCATTAAGTTATGTTTCAGACCAGACACAAAATACACATATGAAATATACTTTTTCTCCCCCTATTTAGTTAGAATATTGATGTTCCCTTTTCCTTTAACTTCTACTTTGTTGTCATTTCCCAATGTGACATCTGATTTTACACTCATCCAAACTAGAAAACATTTCTACATTTTCAGTCATATGGTTGCTGCAACCTGAGTCTAAAAACCATACATCCTTTTCATTTGCTTGTGCAATATTGCATGCCAAAAAATATTGTTCTCTTTATCCTAATCCCTATTTGACCTTCTTGAAAAAATTTGCATTTTGTCTATTATTATCATAACGCTTTCTCTCTTTCTACACTCATTCAGATAATGCCCATATTTTTTACAATAGTGACATTGGACTTGAGATTTCTCATACCTTTGATATTGTGACTGATTCTGTGTTGAGTTTTGGCTTGAGCCTTGATTGTTGCCTCTTCCACTTGAGTTTGATAAACTGTAACTTTCACCTCTGTAAGAGTTTCTTCCTCTTCCTCTTGATCTACCTCTGCCTCTTCCTTGACTGACTGAAGCCTGAGTTTTGAAAGCATGCTCCAGTGATGTATCTGCTGACCTTTTCAGCCTTTGTTCATGAGAAATTAGAGATGCATACAGCTCATCAACTGAGAACTGTGAGAGATCTTTTGTCTCCTCTATAGCAACTACAACCGGTAGAAATTTTGTGGGCAAACTCCTTAAAATCTTTTCAACAACTCTGGTATCTTCCTGATTTTCTCCATGAGACCTAATTTGATTAACCACCCCAATGACTTGGGTGTAGAATGAATCTACAGATTCATTGTCCTTCATACATATTGTTTCAAAATCTCTTCTCAGCATTTGTAGCTTTGCTGTTTTAACTTTTGCCATGCCTTGATAGGCTGTTTGAAGTATGTCCCATGCTTGTTTGGACTTTGTTGCACCTGATATCCTTGGAAAAATGCTCTTATGTACAACTTGAAACAGATAAAATAAAGCCTTTGAATCTTTCTTCCTTGTGTCCTTCAATAAGTCTTTCTCTGCTTGTGTTAAAGCAATGTATGCTACTGCATCTGTTGGCTCTGCAAATCCATTCTCTACTAAATCCCATATATCCTGTGAGCTTAATAGTGCTTTCATTGTAATTGACCAGTACTCATAATTCTTCCCATTAAACTATGGAATTTGTGGGTTTGTCAAGCTTGTGTTTGCTGCCATTTTTGAAATTTACCTAGATAATCTGCTTTGATCTGATACTCGAACTTGCTCTGATACTCGAACTTGCTCTGATACCACGTGAAGGCCGGAGGCAGAGGAAATTAAAAATTCTCACACACAGTAAAAATTAAAACATAAAATATTATTTTCAACACACAGAGCTGCTGCTCGTAATTTTCTGTTTGCTCACATTCACCTTCTTCTTCTCCTTCCTCTGTTAAAAAAAATTTACATATACCAATACATATAGGTAAAAATCACGTGAAGAATTTTCATGGATGAGAGGAAACGAATACAATTTTTAAAATCACCTAACTTATTTTTCCCCCGTCAAAATGCATTTAATACAATGTCCTTTTCATAATATTCAAACTTAAATATTAATTCCCTGGCGGTGGCGGCTTTCTCCATAGTTCCCCGCAGTATCGCGATGGTTAAAATCTTGATTGCGATATTGCGGGCAGCGGTTAGTTGACGGCCCGGTAAACTGCGGCGGTTAATAATAAAACAAACTTCTATGGAGTCTCCCGTGATATCGCGATGAATATTTTATTGATTGCGATATAGCGGGCATTGGCTGGAGTGACATCAGGCGGTTGAGATAAAACAAAAAGACTACGGAAGTCTCCCGCGATATCGTGATGATTATTTTATTGATTGCGATATTGCGGGCAATGGTTGGCGGGGACGGCGGCAGTTAGGGTTAATATTCCAACAGGAGAGGGGTATTGTTCCAGAAGCCATGTGCAATCGGCATGATGGGTTTAGAGAATGGAGTTCAGGGATCACTTTGGGAAACCATCATAGTATAGTTCAGGTCACTAAAATCATACCAACTTTCACAATAAACTTCAAGTAACTCATTAGAATTACATTCTTCATCAGTTGTATTACAAATATATATTTCCTCTGCTATTTGGGTTTACTGTAGATTTTGCTAGAGAAGGGAAAGGAAGGTGGCCTTGATTTGCCCAGTCTTGTATATGTATCTCGTGAAAAGCGACCTGGACATCCGCACAATTTTAAGGCCGGTGCTCTCAATGTTCTGGTATTTTTCTTGCTT
>VDFB02176148.1:0-10173 GCA_007258455.2 Sequoia sempervirens | reverse complement strand
TCCCTTGCTCATACATTATCTCTTATGAGATGCCTCATCTAAACCTATCTATGTATTTTCATTCATCCATTACTCTTCCTTCCTTCCACCAATGTCATCCACCCCACATGTTCTCCCACTCTACATGTCTCATGATCATGATCACTTTGATAATGAATCCCTATTAGACTATGCTAATTTTATCACTCACCAAAATTGACCACCACTCATCTCTCCTCCAAAGTAGCCTACTTGATGATGTCACCTACTCAATAAATATCATCATTAGCCATCTTGAGGGGATAGAGATATTACAAGGTATAGGATATATTTTCCACACTCATGTCCCTTTATAGCCTAGTTCTCCTACCTTCATTCCTCTCTTCTAGCCAACTTATTTTATTTTTAGTACCACTCAATATTCCTTTACCTAAATTTCTATGCCAACTCCTTCTCATTCAACTTACACTCCTACCATTTATCTCTCTCTCTCTCTCCTTTTAACTATGATCATATCGCTTTAGGAAACCACTTTACCTCCTAACCCTAGATGTACCACCCTTTCAACCCTTACCTCTCACTTATCTTGCTTGATTCTCTCTTACCACTATTGTCACTCCCTCTTATCCTACCATTAACCTCACAACCCTTGCCACACTCTTACCAAAACATGAAATTTTTTACATCTCCTACCCTCATTGTTACAACCTATGCCCCTAACCTTATCATTTACTACCTAGTTCAAGAAATTTCAATAATATAGTGATAACTATCTATTTTCCCATCTTTTTATACCCTGGGGGATGAAACCTTTTTTTTTTGGCAAAAGTGGCAAGCCATTATAATATATTATATATATAAATAGATTTAATACAAAAATCTGGTTCTAGAGAGCATACCTAAAGAAAGAACCAATAAGAAAAACTCCCATTTATAGCTCAAAGTGACAAAATTACATGTTTCATCGTCACGTCTCATATTTTGATACTATTTTGACCATGACTTACTTTGATGCTATCTTGACCATGACTTATTTTGATAATGTTTGACAAAGACTTTATGGGATTTAATATACGAATTATGATACATGTTAGAGCAATGTTTTAATATAATTGTTTTCTTTCAAGAATTATGAGTGCATTCATATAAAATAGGAATGTTGATTAATTATTGTTTAAATTTATGTTTCTACAATGGTTACTAATACACTTTCATTTTCGCACACTTGAGTGCATTTGAGTTGCAGGTGATCGAAGGCCAAGAGTGTGATTGAGGAAAAGAAGGTTAGCTTCCCGACAGGGTAAAAGAGGAGAAGCTCTCGATTACGCACACACCACTTAAATCTTGTAGCTGCATTAGGTCATATTTGTTTTTCAATGTGATTGCGTGAAAATGATTAGCATAGCAAATTTAAAATAGGGTTTAATTAACCTTAGAAATTGTGAAAATAATATGGCTTATTCTATTTTAATTAATCCCCATTTATATTTGAGCAACAAAAGGAAAAATCTGTTTTAAAAGAAATATAATTAAAAATAAAACAAAATAAATAAAAGAATAGAATATTGTGTTTGCATAAATGAAAATTTTAGGGTTGCATAAAAGGAGATATAATTTTGTTTTGTATATAATTTTCCAAAAATAATGAGGAATGAACAGCCCGAGAGAACATTGGGCTCTAGAAATTCTGTCTTAAAACCAACAAAGCAGATGGCATGTGGCAATCCTTAGAAATTGCATGAGAATTTTATCTGTCATCTGGAAATTTTATGCATGATCCTCGAAAAGAGGTAGAGAGCTTTAAGAGAGAAAAGAGGACTTCGAATGAGTGATATCGGAGAGTTCTGGAACAGAGATGAAGAAGGAATTGCTGGGCTTCTGCACTGGAAAGCAAAATTTGCCAGGTTCTTTTCATGTTTTGCCTTCTTTCAAATTTAAAATTGCAGTAAGGAAATGGAAGGAATGAAATGCTTTATTCCTTGATATGAGCACAAACAACTGAGAAATCTTTTCAATTTCGTTTTTAAATCTGGGAAATTGCTTACTTCTTTTGTTGCAATATAGAATACACATTCTTTTCTTCAGAATTAGGGTTTTATTCGGTTACAAAATCTGCAATTTATTAAACTGCTCTGTAGTATAATTGGAAATACATATATAATCATATATATATATATATATATACATATATATATGCACAGGAATTCTGAATTCCCGTGCATATATATACATATATATATATATATATCTGCACATAATGTCTGCATAAAAATTCTGTCATCTGAACAAATTCAAAATGTCTTTGAGATAAATTCAAATGCAGTTTATACTGGGCAAATGTTTTCTTTATTCTGAGTTTTGAAATTGCTATCCATAGGAATGAGGAAGGGATATTATTCCCTTGTCCTCCCCATGGGAAGGACGCGACCCTGTGAGAGGCTCGCGCCCTCCACAGGCCGCGGCCTGTGGAGGAGGCGCGAGCCCCTCACAGCCCGCCCCCTCCCCATGGGAGGGGCAAGGGCTTTTCCTGCGCCCTATGTTGCTCAACGCCAGTAAGAAAACCCTGAAAAATGCCATGTTCTGTGTGCTCGGCCAGTGAACTCTTTGAACAGTTTTAAAAACCAGAATTTCTTTCTTCAAATTACACGCAGCTGTACATGAATTCTTTTACACACACACACACACACATATATATATATATATGTATACATATACATTCAGCTGTATATATGTACATATATATATATATTTTTATATATATACATATATATATATATATATCCATGCATATATGTGCCAAGATACAAGTTGAAACAGGAAAACCAGTTCCAGAAAGTAGTATGAACTCTCTTAATTATACACAAATATCTCAAAAATGTTAAACCTAAAACAAGAACAGAAATGTCTTTGAGAAACCATGTAAACTGGAAAGCATCTTGATTACTTTAACATATACTTACTTACAGAAGTACAATCCTGAGCAAAGGAATACAACATGAAAATTGAATGCAAGATTATCTTTCAAACCTCTGAATTTCTGAATAAATTGCACTATTTCAGTATATTATTATTACTCTGAAACCTGTATGGAAATTGGGAATTACACTTTCAGTCAGCCTGAGCTTGGAAAGAATAGAAATACATACTGAAAACAGAAAACACTGTTCCATTTAAACAAATTGATTAAATCTTCTTTCTAATAATGCACTGAAAAGTATTAAGACATATATGTTCTTCTTTAAAAAAAAAACAGAGCCTTTATCCAAATCAGAAAAGGGTTACTTACCAAGGAATAAATGAAATTTTACTACTGAATTTACAAAGAATGTTCTGAAATTCACATTTGAAACTCTTTTAGAATTAATTGAATGATTGAAACATGTACGAAAATGCATAATTTTCTGCTTTGGTATTTATTCATACTTCACTATGGTAACTTCCGGGACAGGGTGCCGACGGTGGGCCAACAGAGACGGTAGTATTACCTTTTCTAAACTACCATTTCCTTGTATTATTTATGCTTGGCCAAGCACTTGTACCATTGAAATAGATGGGTTGTTTTTATTTTAAAAGCCTAGAAACATATATGTATTTGAGTCTCTGCCACCTCCTGTTGCAAGAAATGTGTTTATTTCTCATGTTAGAAATGCATATAGGCATCAGGCACGCATCGAGAGTTCCCTCCTGTTTTACTGTTTCGGGTTGCTAGGCTCCTTTATGCAAGGCCGGGGATTCCTTCGAGTTAGGAAGGGACCTGGGGAAGTCATGGACTTCGTGGTTGGGCGGAAAAGGCGCCTGAATCACATTCTTGGCCCCAGCTCGCAAGAAGACCAAAGGTGTCACGGCGGTTGGTGGTTCCAAGTTTATTTGCTATTGATGTACTTGTGTATTATTCAGGATTGGCTTGTGAAGCCCATTGTAAATGTATATGTATTTGTCATTCTTTGTTGAAACTTTGAAATAGAAGTATGTTTTGAAAGTATCTAATGTAACATTGATTTGAGAAGTTAAAGTTTTATAACTTAGCATAGAAAAGATGTTTCTATTAGAATTGTTGATTCTTCCAAGTGAGGTTGAATATATGTATATGAGAAAGTCATTGAAATACTTATGTTTTGTAAAATCTTGATACATTACATTGATATTATTATTATACATGAAATGCAATTTAAATTCTCTTTTATTAAGCTCATTTGGAAGTGTTATGAACAATGTTGACTACTTGGAAACCTTTTATAATGATTTGAATAAATTGAAAATACTCTTTAATACTGATTTAAACGGTTAAAAACCTTTAATTTTTGAGCTACATTTACGATTTGATCTTAAAATTAAACTAAGCATGTTGATCATTCAAAATTCAACATTCAATTCCCAAAACATCTACCCCAAGAATTTTATATATTAAACCTTACAAAAGACCCAATGACTAAAATATTTCATCCCTTTACAAAATTCATAATATACCCTTCAATTTTCATCAAAAATCCCACAAAATACTGACATTACATTTTCCTAGATTCCCCATTAATTGAATTTTCATCTTGCAACTCCAAACCTTCTACCAACTAAAGACCTCTTTCAAAAACCCTTCTTCCTCCAACAAATGTTGTAGGGATTTGCATATGTGAGGGCAATCTTGTGTTCGCTTAAGCTCTACTTGTCGGCTGGTTGTGTACATTTTGTGCATAATCTAGACCACAAACAGGTGAATTTACCCTAAGTTGCAAATTCAACTGCAAGCCATTGTTTAATGGGTGTGAAACATGCGTTTGAAGGAACGCCAATGCATATTATTTCTCTTATATATATATATACATCCATCACATAGCAGATAGAGCGTCAGTTCAGTCTCTCTCATGGCTTAACTGGCAGGGATACCCTGAAGTTCCAAGGACGAAGAGCCATTTGTCTCTGCTGGAAAGACAAATTACCACATCTAATTTTTTGTAAATTGCAATGCTTTCACCAAACCTTTTGTTGCAAATTTCGTTTGTGTGAATGAATTTCTTTAGACGCCTTTTTAATGTCGTATTTTGCCTATGACATAAGGCTATATCATGATGAAGAGGAGTGCAAAGGGGCCCTAAATATTTAAATTTTCTCTATTTCTCTTAAATGTTGGCTCGTGTAAAACAAAAGCCGAGAAACTTGGTGGCTAGCTTCTCACTATAGACCATGATTATAATGTACTTTCATCATAAAAAATAGCAGTAGGCAACTAAGATGAATGAAATGATGCGACTTATTTGGAATATTTGATCAAACGCCAACATCATCAAGTGAACTGAATGATTTGAGGTTGACACAAGTTGTCCTTTAAAATTGATGAGAATACCCTTGTGAATTAAAAAGTCATCATTACTACATTCGGCCTGAAAGCATATGTTTTAATTCCAACTCATCAATGAATCTCCATGAGTTGTCCATAGTGGAAGTTAATTTGCTGACAACAATATAAAGTGATTCCCCTTCTATCATTGAATTCTCAAATAACTTCATTCAAATGGATTATATAAAATCATGCTTTGCCCCTTTCCTTGACTTGTGTTCATAGCTAGGGAACACTTTCTCTAACTATAATTTCATTCAATTGCAGGAAGTCACCCAGGTCCAAATTATTTTCTAAGTAGAAAAATTATTTTCTATCACAACCCATATTAGCTAAGAAGTCTGCAAGATTGTTTCCCTCTCTATATAAATGGGAAATATGATAGCTTTCAAATTCTTCTAATAGATTCCAGACAATTTGCAATACATATTTTATAGACCAAGTGAAACATGTTTCTTGTTTGCAAGCATTTATCACTATCAGTGAATCGCCTTCTATGTGAATGGCTTTAATTTGGAGGTGTTTTGCAAGAAGCAAACCTTGAAGTAGAGCCATAGATTCAGCCATATTATTAGATCCTAGAGGAAGTATTATTGCTCTAGCTGCCTTTACAACACCTTTTGAGTCCCTAATACAAACTCTTGCTCCAGATTTACCAGGATTTCCCCTAGATGCGCCATCAAAATTTAATTTGTAGAAACCCTCCATTGGTGGTGACCATTTAACTGTACTTCAAGATGCTATTATCCCATGATGTAAAAATTCCTCCCACATTTTTATGATCTTGGACCCATGTGTTTACTACCTCTGAAACTGACTTTTCAATCAAAACCTGGACAATATGTGAAGAAGATGAGGATTTTCTAAAAATATGTTTATTTCTCTCCCAGAATATAGCCCATACTACCAATTTTGGTATAGCTTTCCATATGCATGTAAATAATGAGTTCTTATATAACACAGGCCAGGTGGAAAATAAGTCCCATATTGAGTTCGGCAAGGGAGAAAAATAGTTCAAATTTTCCAATACAAATAACCAACATGATTGAGCAAAAGGGCATTGTAGAAATCAATGATCATGGTCCTCAATAGCTTGATTACATAAAGTACAACTGAAAGGATCTGCAATTCCCAACTTAGTCAGTCTATCACTTGTTAGGGCTCTATTTCTCATTACTAACCATGCAAAGTTGCCTGCCTTTGGTAGAAAAATACTATTCCAACAAAACAAAAATTCCCTCTGAGATTGAGAGGTATCATCCTTGCTAAGAATTGCCTTGTATCCTTGCTTGATTGAATAAGAACCGGATTTGGATGGAGCCCAAATTACCCTATCAGCCTTCCTTGATAAAAATATTATTTTGTTATTCATAAGTTGTGTCAACAAATCTTGTTTATGTTTAGGTATTTGCTCCAAAGAAAAGTATTTCCAAACCACTCTTCTTGATGTAGACTCAATTGATTTAACATAATCTATCAACTTTGTTCCCCACGACTAAGAAAACACCGAAATTGTTGATTGCAATTCTTGACAAGTTTCCAAAGGTGGATGACCATTCCACGAGTCTGTCCAAAAATTAACTTCATCTCCTTTATTAACCTCCCATGAGATATATGATGTAATCACCTTTCTGTAGGAGATCATGAAGTTCCACATGGTTGACCCTTGGGGAGGATTAGACATCGTGAAAATTCTCTTAGGATCTTGACTCTCAAGATATTTCGCCCTCATCAAGGAACACCATTTTGACTCTGGTTTAGTATACATTTTCCAAATGAGTTTCCCATCAAATGCTTGATTATGTTTTGATATGTCATGGAAACCCACTCCTTTTTGTTTTTCTAACACCATACTGTGTAATGATATTAAAGGAATTTTTTTAACATCATTCATATTGCCTCTCCAAAGAAAACTTCTTATTATTTTCTAGATTTGATCTACTACTGTATTAGGAGCCCTTAAAATTGAGATGAAATAGTTGGGTATTGCAGAAAGAACATACTTTATTAGAAGAATTCGACCTGAAAAAGACAACCATCGAGCTTTCCATGTACAAATTCTCTATTTTTTTCTATCAATAACCTCAGTCCAATAAAATGGTTTATTGGATCCCATGAAAAATGGGCTACCTAAATATTTGCATTGAAGGTCCGCTTCTTGGAAACCCAAAATTATGATAATTTTCCTTTTTATAGCAGCTCTAGTATTGAACACATATATTTTAGACTTTTGTGCATTGATTTTTTTCCCTGATACCCGTGAGTATTTTTCCAACACTTCTTTTATTTGAACAGCTTCTGAAATGATTGCTTTGCCATATAATAAAGTGTCATCTGCAAATAGATTATGAGTAACCGACACATCTGTTTGTGGAATAAACCTTAAACGTCCTTCACAACATAATATAGTTGGCTATAATAATTCACCACAAGAACCATAGTTCATCATGTTAAACATTGACATAAATGTATGTTTGGATAAGTGATCCTAAGATACATGTTCAATCCTTTATAGATCAATGTGCATTGATTATAACTTTGATAATCTATTCATAGCTAAGATTTTCTCTATTCATTAAAAAATGGTTCTACTCTTTATCTACCTATTATATGGGTTCCTTACTCTATCTCACTTATATTTTCATGGAACACATTCAAGCCAACATAGGATTGCAGGTTAGTTTCATCAATGTTATACATTGCAAATAAGGTGTAAATGAGAAGGTGATGGATTTTATCTTTTATTATCAATGCATTATTTCACATATATCCTATCTTCTTATGGACTCTACTATTGAGAGGTTATTTATTTGGACTAATTTCCCAAAGCTTTGCAATCAAAATCTCTTGTATAAATATCCAACTTTTGTAACACTTTGTACCACCTTGTATGATTATACGTAGGTGATAGCTCATTTTAAGGCTATCTCCTCTTTGACCTATAATGCCTCTATTTATTTAGCTCGATTCTTCTCTCAAGAAACCAAAAATTATACAAACAAGAACACCAATAAATTATAATTTTATCCTTAACCTAACCATAATAAAACAATTAACTAAAGCTAACTTACTCCCCCTCCTTGTCTAAACTTACTATCTCCCTTTTTTCACAAGCTAACACTAATTAGATGAAGCTAGAAGAGAAACCTCCAATTCCATCTTTCAAAATTTCCTTTCCAATAACCTTATCCAACTTCATATATCCAACCCTTGAGCCCTACCTCTTCTTATTCTACCAAAATTTCCAATTCTTTTAGTCTATGGACCTATTTTTCTATGAAACATTCCTTACTATCATCCTCTTCTTTTTGTTTTTCTTAATTAGCTCTTTGGACATCCTTCTCACCAAATCATGTTCTCCCTTACCTAAATATTTTTTATTCTTATTCACTTTCATAAGACTCTCCTATGATATACTTCTATTAATCCAACCCTAGGTAATTATTGAAGTTATTTTTCTATTTTTCTTAAGTTTATACATGGCCTTTTTCTTGAGTGTTTCCTTTTCTCCTTTGTATTATTTTCCAATTTCTCTTTTTCAATGATGATAATTCTCCTATTCTACATTTTTTTCTATATTTGATTTTTTACATTGTCTACCATTTTCTCATGTACTTTAGTTATTCATTACCACTTTAGTATCATAGACCTTACATTTAGATTAGAAGATTATTCACTTTCTGATCATGGTTCCAACACATTCTTATAGAACTATTAAATTTGGAACAACTAGAAATATCATGACATGATTTATCACCACAAAAATCACATGTGGAATTTCCTCCTTTTTTTCTTCTACACTCATTAGCATAATGTCCTTGTTTACCATATTTATAACATTTTTTTTTTCCTTTTGGTCCTTTCTCTTTCTCTGGTACCTCTATTATTATTGTGGTAGCCTCCCTTACCACCTCCTTCTCAATGGTTACCATGGTAACTCATGGCGAGTCCTATATCTTAAATTTGTGGTGACATATAGTGTATATTGTTAAGTGGTTTTATTCTTTCTCTCAATTGAAGTTCTCACTAGCCATGTTCCAAATAAAAATTTAATGATCTTATAGCTAAATCATATTCTCTATCCATACCCATATCCAAAAAAGTGCTTCCCTATTCAATCCACAAACCATTGGTTCATATTCATCTTCTTCATGAAGTAACATTGGACACCTATTTCTATCAAGTTTGTCCCACCTTATATTTTAAATTATATACTTGCTATCTTTATAGGGGATTTCTCAAGTTATCCTCTTAGTGTGGTAACCATCTTGGTGTGTTTGATGATCAAGCATTTATTCCTTAGATGTTCTTCCCTATTGTAATTTTTAAACAAAATTCTACTTCTTCTAGGTGGGAAAGAAGTCTCGTCCTTCTCACCTTTCATTAGAATTTATCACTTCAACATTATGTTTTCCAACTCTAATTTGAAATTATCAATTTTATCCTTTCCTCATAATTCATTATTGCATCCTTATGAAGATGAAATCTTCTCATCTACTTTTGTTATAATGTGAGGGGTTAACCCTAAAATAAACCACTCAATTCATTTCTTTTATGTCAAGGTTTTTTATAGCTATCTAACCACACTTTTAAATCAATATTCATAATATTTTACTGATTCCTTAGTTTTTCTCATCTTCCATATTTTATTTATGGTTTTTGTTCATACATTAGGTGAGTGGAATTTTTTCAAAAATAAGTCACTTAAATCATTTCATTCTTTTTATCATACTTAGGTCATTTTTTAAGTGCCATCTTATTGCCTCATCATTGAGGGTCTTGAGAAAATCATATAATTGAGTCTAGTCATCATTAATTCCAACCACACTCCAATGAAAGTCCAAGGTAAAGAGAAAAGTGCT
>VDFB02176146.1:0-89376 GCA_007258455.2 Sequoia sempervirens | reverse complement strand
TAATAGCTAAACACTCTAAACCAAGAATACATATCCCAAATCATATGAAGATAAACATACCCAATGATGCATCCACATCACTACCAAAAAATCCCATTGAACCATGGTACGAGCTACACATGGAATCATGACAACCATCCTCTCCATGAAGATCATCTAGGTCTACACACACTCAACTGCAGTATTGGTAACATGCAAGTGAAACCAAGATCTCCAAGCCAAGAAGTTACCTACAATGGCTAAACTATCATAAACATATCCATCACCACCAATCCATCATTGTAAAAATCTCCCACTAAAAGTGTATAACCAATGAATGTAACAAGCTATCATGACATCGTGATAAAAATATCCTAATGAAGATAAACCAAAGACCCTCACAAAATCAAACAACTCAAATGCAACATGAGCTCTCCAACAAAGAAGGAAAAGTAAACCATGATCCTCATACCAAGAAGATACATTGCCATAACCTAAATCAAGAACCAATTCGACACCACCAACATTGCACCTGCATAAACCATCATGACATTTCAAAGTCTCTAAAGTACAAGAAACATCCATGACACCATGATCACCACCAAATTTACCAACAACTCAACCCAATCATGTCCCACATATCTGCATAACATAGTCAACTGCATAGGTCTCACATCATGATTGTACCTATTAATACCATCACACCTCCTCAACATGACATCAAAACCAACAAACCAAGTGACTAAACCAAGCCACCAAAATTTTAAAATGCATCAACACTGAAATTTCTATGGGCATAGACAACCCATGTCCAAGTCATAGGTGCAACAAGTAAGTATAGACTGCCTACAATGCTACACAACTTGTAGATACAACAATGAAGCATAGAAATCCAACCAAATACTAATAACTATGTCAATTTAGAAGAATTAGAGGTGTACAACTATGCATACAATGAATCCAACATCAAATATCCTAAATCCGACAATCCATAAGCTCATAGTATCACCATAGTCAACATAACCCATAAACAATTCAGAATAGAATATTAGAAAATAAATCATGTCAAATAAACTTCAAACTTGATCCACTGTGTAGTGCTCTGAACAATTTTTCCATCAACTATTTGAAGTCCAAAATCTAACTCTGTATACAGTTGATATGACCTCTCGAAGCTCAAATAGAACACCTGACTTTCAGCTAGAAAAAAACTATCAAAATGGAAAAATATCAAAAAATCATTGGCCCCATAGTGTAAAGCTCTGAGTCATCTTTCCAACGAGTCCAAGAAGTCGAAAAACAGAGAACCTAGGCAAAAGTTATGCCCCCTGGAAGAAAGATGCCCAATTAGGGTATTAGAAGAAAAAAATGCCCCCTGGTGGTGGGGTGGTGGCCTGCCAATGGTGGTGGAGCCACCAGGGCAGTGCCACCGTTTATGCACTTTAGACCCAAAATTTCATTAAATTTGATTTAATTAATCAATATTTAAAAAGAGGGTTGACATTAATATTACCATGGCGGATTTATATATATTAGCAATGATTTAATTTTAAAAAGGCATTTAAATTTTTTTTTTTGTTTTCATTAGTAGTCACCAGTGGTTATTACCCAGCCTCGTCGAGACTCTCATTACCGACGACTAACAAGATACTGTACTGGTAGACTTGTTGGTACCACCAGTAATGGTAGTACCACAGGCAGGTACGGGGAGGGGGGGCCGATCCCCCAATAAACTTATATATATTTTTAAAAGATTTTCAAATATAATATTTTTTGGCTTTTATAATTTTGATTTTAATTTTTTTATTTTATTTTTGTAGGAACTTTTCACCAACGGGAATATATATAATTTTTCTAAATATTAAAATGATGACCGCATGACTACACAAGGGGGACTTTACTAAAATAAATTGCATTTTTTTCAACTTCACCATTGAAATATATTGAATTTTATATCAAAATTCATCTCTCAACCAACTTAAATCCAATCATGAGGTCCATTTTGTGCCAAGAGATCATTTGTAAAATTTCTCCCACAAAATTCTCATTTGAATGCATTACCAGAAAACCCTTTTTTCCCTAAATTTTTCACACCCCAAATCTGCAAACAACCCATCATAACAACAAACCCAAAACTCTTAGATCTACAATAAATAACCTACAAAACCTTCATATCTTTCCATGTCTTTCATTCTCTCATGCATTGTATAGATTCAAACTTCAAGCAATATTTTCTCTCCCTATGGTTATAATAAAAGTATTCAACCATGAAAGCTCTAATAACACATGTAAGGAAACTTGCATCCATCTAATGTCAATTTCCACATAACCCAAAAGAGATAACAATGCAAATAAGTGCTCATAATCCACATGGAAGAGAATAGACAACATACCCATCAAAGATGACACAAGATATACCTTGGGAAAACCCTCAAGAGGGAAAAACCTAGCCTCCAAAAACAGCCATACTCCATCATATTAATCAACAAGAAAGTAAATACAAGAGTTACAATGAACACCTTTGAAGCATAAAGCCCTCTAATGCACTCTCATGTGTCCAAGAATGAATCCACACATCCCATTCCATGCTTCACATATGCACTCCTGAAGAAGACTCAATAATGCCAACCAAACTATTGAGAACCCAATCTAAACCACTACACATGTGTTTGCTTTTATAGACATAATCTCACACAAAATACAACTAGTGGTAAGGTGAAACCATGTACCAAAAAACCACTAACCCCTTATTTAATATTGGGTACTAAGACATCACTTTATTTAGTATTCCCAAATATTAAATTATTATCACATGTTTTCCATACATTAAATAATAATACAATGTTACAATACAATATCAAGTGGACCCCAAATAATTACCTGGTGTGATTATCCACACCACCAAGGTGCGTCACAACTAAATAATTATTTAATTACAAAATTATAATAAATAATTTTATGCAATGGTTTACAACACCATATCCCAATAAAAGGTATAGGGTTGAGGGATTAGGATTGAGGGTTTAATGTATAGGGCAGAGAGTAGAGGGTTGAGGGTTGAGGTATTACGATTTAAGGGCTAGGGATTTAAGGTTTGAAGATTCGGGGAAAGGTTGAGAAACTAAGGTTGAGGGTTTAATTGATATGGTAGAGGGTTGAGGGTTTAGGTATTAGGGTTTATGGGTTGAGGGTTTAAGTGTTTAGGGTTGAAGGTTGAGGGTTTAAGGATTGAGGGTTGAGGGATTAGGGTTTAAGGTTTGAGGTTTGAGGGAGTGGGGTAGAGGGTTTAAGGTATAGGGTTGAGGGTTTAATGTAAATAGGGTAGGGGGTAGAGGGTTGAGGGTTGAGGTATTACTATTTAAGGGTTGAGGGTTTAATTTTTGAGGATTGAGGGATTAAGGTTGAATAATTAGGGTTGGTGATTTAAGGTTTGAGGTTAAAGGATTTCTAGGGTTTAAGGTATACAATTGAGGGTTTTTGATGTAGAGAAAGGGAAGAAAACTCCAAAAAATCCTCAAACAAATATTTTTTCAATCTCTAAACATTCACATGATGGGTTTTCATTCATTAGGCCTCAATCTCTTAGTAGAACTTTAGATTGACTAAAATGGGCACAAATTCTCATGAAAAATTGATCTCTAAAATAAAAACCCATATTTGGATACCCTTTATGGATGTATTATAAATATGAAGAAATAAGATATGGTTATTTTGGAAGGAAAGGTTCAAAACTTGACTTTTCTACTCTTGACTAGGTTTGAAGTGGAGCAGCAAAATCATGTTTTTTGGTCATAACTTTCAAACCAGACTTAATACCAAAAATATAATCATAGTTCTAGATACCCATTTTGGGATTTATACAACATAATAAGAATTAGGGTAGGGTTGTTTCGGAACACAAGACTCAAATTTGTACTGTTCTCCCTTAAATTAGGCCTACTAGGGTTTCAAATTTGTTTTAGTAAAATGGACACAACTTGCTAGAAACTTGATGAAATTACATGAAACCAACATCAATAGATACTAGATTTATATATTTATCAAAAAAAAATTATTTGTGGTCAGCATGGTATCGTACAGATCCGTACTACATCAAATAACAAGGAAACATTTAGAAATGCAGAAAATAGAGGTATTTTTATTGCTTCAACTTCCAAAACTTCAACCACCACACCCTCCAACCATTTCTTCAACCTTAAAAATCCTTTTAAAATATTTACAACCATTTTATAATGGTTCTCAAAAAAAATTTCAACTTACAACCATTCAAATTGTCTCATTTACAACTTATGACTTTTCATATTCCATATTTTTGCAACTTTTACAACACTAACAACATTTTGCAAAATTAACAACTTGTGCAACTTGACACTCCAACACACCTAGTGACCTAATATGGAATCAAACACATATAAAATGGTCTTAGAAGACCTTATTACATGAGAAAACCACAAAATTATTTGAAACAAAATAACACTTTTTCCTATTGAAGGCATGAAACTTAAGGGTGCCCCTGCACCATACTCCTAGGGAAGTAAAGAACTCAAACTCCTCTTAAGTTAGGGTCTCCAACATGATAACTATGATTGAAACCTATTGTTTGGTGTCTTTAAATCCATTTGCATTATCTTTGAAATAGTCCCATACTAATTTCATCTTCACTATAGGTTTCTTGAACATTTGACAAAGATGTTTGAACTTGTCAATATAAACTCATCCTCCATTTGCACCTCTAAATCCTTCTTTCAACAATGCTTTAATAATTGAAACAACGGCTCTATATTGTATATATAAAGCAAAAAAATCAAGTTGCTTGATTTCTTAAACTTGAAGGGACCGAAATTCACTTACAACTGCTGATATTTCCCTTGAGAAAACATATGACAGGTATATAGACTATGTTGCAACTCACCTTCTAGAGATTCTTGTTCAACCTTTTTCTTAGATGGTTATTGCTCTTTCTTCATCAATGAAAATTCTTCAATGTCTGGCTCTGCTATCCTCTCTTGCATTCTTCTCTTTTGAATGATTTGTTTGATAGGAAACTTTCCCTTCTTCCTTATTGGTAAATGCCAACCCCTTTCTTGTTTTGCTCTCTCAAGGAGTTTCTGCATTTCAAATTCTATTTTTTTCCATTTCTTCTTGAATTTCTTTCATTTTCTCCAAGCATTGTCTCAAATCTATTATCTCTTGTTAGACATTCATCTATTCTTCCTTCTCATTTTTTTTTTATCTCACTTTTCTCTTTTCCTTTCCCTTGTTTATTGCTTGGTACCTCCTTACTCTGCAAGTCTCCATAGACTATTCTCCTCAACATTTTCATTCTCTTTTTTCAAAAAAGTCTCTTTCACCTTGCTTCTTCTCAATGTTTCTTCTTTTCTTTGTGATACCTCACCGTAGGCCTCTTTCTTTTCTCTTAGCCTAATATTTTGGTATCTAGGCTCTTCCTTCAACTTGCAAAAAAAAGACAATACACAAACTCCAAAAACTTCATTTCTCAGATTTTTGGGCTTTGATACCAATTTGATGCAGAGCAGGAGTGGAAAACTCAAAAAAATACTAAAACAAGAAAACTTTCAATCTCTAAACATTCACATAATGGGTTTTCATTCATTAGGCCTCAATCTCCTAGTAGTACTTTAGATTGAATAAAATGGGCACAACTTCCCAGGAAGAATTGATTTCCAAAAGAATAATCAAGATTTGGATATCCTTGATGGTCTTATTCAACATATGAGGAAATCATATATGGTTACTTTGGAAGGAAAGGTTCAAAACTTGATTGTTCTACTCTTGACTAGGTTTGAAGTGGAACAACAAATTTGTATTTTTTGGTCATAACATTCAAATCGAACTTGATACCAAAAATATAAACATAGTCATAGATACTCATTTGGGCTTTATACAACATAATAAGAATTGGGGTATGGCTGTTTTGGAGCACAAGACTCAAATTTGGACAGTTATTCCTCAAATTAGGCCTACTAGGGTTTTAGACCTGTTTTAGTAAAATAGACACAACTTGTTGGAAACTTGATGAAATTACATGAAACCAATGCCAATAGACACTAGATTCACAAATTTACAAAATAAAATTGATTTGGAGTCAATATGGGATCGTATAGATCCGTACTACATCAAAGAACAAGAAGGAAACATTCAAAAATATAGAAAATAGAGGTATTTTTATTGCTTCAACTTCCAAAAATTCAACCACAATACTGTCCAACCATGTCTTCGACCTTAAAAATCCTTTTAAAAAATTTACAACCATTTTTCAATGGTTCTCAATGAACTTTTCAACTTACAACCATTCATATTCCATGTTTTTGCAACTTTTACAACATTGACAACATTTTGCAAAATTGACAATTTGTGCAACTTGACACTCCAACACACCTAGCGACCTAATATGGACTGAAACATATCTAAAATTCTCTTAGAAGACCTTATTACATGAGAAAACTACAAAAGCAAAGAAAAACGACACTTTTTCCTATTGAAGGCATGAAACTTGAGGGTGCCCCTGCACCAGTTTTGATCACACATCTCTAAAGATCCATATTGGATCCCACTTTTATATTTTTCATCCCCTAGATGCTTAACCCACTCTCTGAAGGCTATAAACTATGATATTATATCACAAATCATGACATATTATCTATTTTTAGTTGTAATATTTCTTTATTCAAGTCTTTGAAGTATCATAATTGATATTTTTAATTGTAATCCTTCTAAATATTCAAGTCCTAATAATTTATCACCTTTACTTATACCCAAGTGTAGTTAAATGGTGTGTTCTTAGTTTTTCTTGTTCTAAATATTCAAGTCCTAACAATTTATCACATTTGATGCTCTCCAAATTTGTGACCACCAAATGTTCCTTTTCTAAAAATGGTAAAAAAGGAGTTGACCCCATGATTCAATCCTACAATTCTTTGCATTTGTCTGGTTTTGTGCTTTATGTGACTTAAAAATGCAGTTTTAGGCAGTTGACTTGTTGTTGTACCAAATTATTCTTGATCCATCACCTTTTTAGCACTAATTTGTATGCTAGACAACATAGAAGAAGACAATTTGAAGTTTCTACATCATTTTTCATTATCTCAGGTACTATATTCATTTTGGTACAGTTGAAATCTTTATATAGAGTTTTTTTATTTAGTTTTGACAATATAAACCATTCCTTTCATGATTTTATTAATCATAATAGTTTACAATTCAACATTGAATTAGGTGGAAGTTATATAAAAAAGTTTAATTTTTAGGAGTTTGAAGAAAAGAAATGAAGAAAATGACATAATTTAGATGAATTCATGTAAAATTATATAGAGTATATCAACTTAACAAAAATTTTCTAATGAATTCCATTTTCATTGTGTATAGTAGTTCATTTCTATCATGGCTAGTGGAATTCACTCTTTTTCATTTTATCTAAATGTTTATATTGAGTTTTTTTGTTTTGTTTTGATAATATAGACCATTCATTTGATGATTTTATTAATCTTCATTGTTATACATAGAATTCAACATTGAATTAGATGGAAATTGTATATAAAAGTTTTTTTTTTGGAGTTTGAAGAAAAAAATTGAAAAACGTGACATAATAGATGAATTCATGTAAACTTATATAGAGAATTTAAAAAAATGCTTCAAGGAAATGCCTCAAACCAATGTGGTCTCATGGAATGCAATGAAAAGAAAATGCAATTAGAATATTATCCTAGTTATTAGTTATGCAATGTGAAGTAATTGCATAAGAGTTGCACTTAGGTTGACATTCAAAAAACATTAGATTTTAATTGAAATTTTGTCATCTATAAACATCTAGTTACATTAGTTATGCAATGTGAAGTAATGCTTTGAGTTTTGAAGATGTGCAATGCAGTGTAATCAATATCCTTTGAAATAGCTTGAAGTTACTATACTTTATGCCTTCTTATGTGTTCACATCTAAAACCAAAGAATATTGTCCTCATAATCATGATTGTCAAAGTTTTCAAACTCCGAAATTTTCCCTACTCCAACCATAATGACTTTGCATTTTCTCTTCACTTTTTTGTCAAAGACTGCCCTTTAGAGTTGATTGTTGTTTTGTATTTGATTTGACTATATCCTTCCTTTGCGACATTATTGCATAATGATATGAAGACTATGAATCCCTACACATGACTATCATGATATGACTATGCCTCAATTTTTCACCATTTCCTTCATTGCTATGAACATAAGATTGCCCTCACTTGAAGTCTTATCATTTACAATTAACTATCTCCCACTTTCTTTCTGAAGTAGTAACTTTCACAAAATTTTAAAGCAGCAACAAAATCAATACAGGCTACTACATAGCAATTTTCTAATCAACTACATGTAGATTACCTTATATTTCCCTGTTTCATCTATTGTGACACTTTATGAAACCTTTCTTGAAGCTGATCTTAAACCCTTTTGAAATATTTCCCTCAATGTATATGTGTAAATATGCATAATAACAATGTTTCATAGGAATGTAACATAAGGCATCCACCTAAATCTTCAAGGGATTTCTTATCTACCATTTTATGTGAAAGAGTGGATGGTCAATTTTTTTACAAGAAATCATGTTTAGATGTCACATGTGATCATTGTGGTGGCATGCAAAATTTTCCAATTTTCCAACACATGGCTAGTACACATGTAGTTGGAAACAAAATTGTGGAATTTGGAAAATACAAGACAATGGCCTACAGTCTAAAAGATGGGAAAGAAGCAAAGAAGTGTGAATTTGGTTAGTGATAAGATTCCAGTGTATCAGTTTATGGAAATTTTTCATGATCATGTGGTCTATTAGTATGCAAGGAATACACATAGAGCTCGATGGTTGGACTTGTAGTTCAAGTTATGCAAGGACATGTTTCCACTTCATAACATCATTTTTTTAGTTATCGACTTCATAGAGAACTGCACACTACAACCAAAGAACGAGGTGCAATCACAATACTAAAACTCCACATAGGTTGCTATATTTATGCATATAGCATTCATTCATGTAAATGATAATATAAAGGATAACAAGAAGATATTGAGGGAGTATCATGTTTACATCAGTGATGATCACACACATTCTATAGAGTTTGTGTAAGGTTGTTTTCAGATGTTCTATCTTGATTTGGCTAGTAGGGGAATATCATTCAGTCAACATATCATATGGTCGGATAACTATACATCACAATTCAAGAACTCCAGAATACTTTACTAGTTGAGTAGGATGCATAGGATCAGTGGTATTCAACATATGTGAAATTTATCAGAGGTTGGGCATGGAAAGGGGGAGTATGATTGTGCAGGTGCATGTATCAAAAGATCCTTAGCACAAGAAGAGTTAAAGTACAAAGATAGTCCAAAGTTGAAAAATGAAAAATCAATTGTCCAGTGGTGTAATCATGCAATGGGTCCAGTTAATGAAGGTAATTCTTTAATTCATAGATTTTTTTGGTTGGTAGATGATGCTAACATTGTGAAATATGAGGATTGTTGTACATTGACAAGATAGAGTGATCTACTCTCTTTTAGAAGCTCCAATGCAAGTACATGGACTATCCATACTTGGAAGATGTAATTCTTTTGTTCTACATGTACACTTCAAGCATGGAATGATTGCGACTCAAAAGAGTGGGTTGATGATTGGTTGTTAGAATTCTAACCCCACTTAACATGTATTAGGTCCTAATGTCTCTACAAAACATGGAGATGCAATCATCCATTTACATTGATCATGTATCAAATCTACTAGAACCAAGTAATATATCTTCTTGCATAGTTAATACAAAATTCCTACTTTTATCTTACTTTTTTTATTGTGATGTTCATTAAATACATATAATTGGATGAACTTATTAATGCAGGGAATGTTTATGCAGTGATTACAGATGAAGACAATGAAGAGAGAAAAAATTATTACCTATATCATTGTATCGAGGCCAAAAAGAAATTGGAGGCCCTAGAGAAATCATAGAATATCCTATAGGTTCGATGGTTGTTACTGGAACATGGCTTAGAAGGTACCTAGTTAAGAATGCTCCAGTTTGGCTATTTGAGGAATTCGACACACATCAGAAGATTCTTCACTACTCCAACCATGTCATCGCAACCAACATTCATTTGATCAAATATGAGGGAAAACCTGCAAACAAGAACTTGTGGAAGGTGTGTGAGTCTGACCATGCAGAAATACTTGATACAATAAAGAGTAGACTAGACCCAGATGGTTCATTGGATTGCTTTTTAAGTATGCACATTGAATTTGTAATGCTGTGTTATTGATAACTTTTTTCTTTCATATTTGGTTAATTTCAGTGTATAAGGGTTTCATATAAACATTAGTGAATGATATAGAATCTTTATCCATAAAAAATGGGTCATGAATTAACTATCATATTTGATATATTTGATACATGCAATTCAGATTTATTGTTTATGTTACATTTGAGGATGTATACTAGCATTATGAGGGTTCAAATTTGCTATTTGAAAGTATAAGTTTGATTGTACAAGGGTTTGCAATATTTCATTATTGTTAATTAACTAGGGTTTGGCATCTACATTGGTCTTTGATTATTGTTAATCTTCTCTTGCTACCTTTCAATGCATTATGCATAATGTTCATAGTTTCATGCCTAATTTTCATAGTTTCAATGCACAATGTTTGTAGTTGATAGTTTCATTTGTTCAATTTATTCGATTGCCTTGTTGTGATTTATGGTATAAGGGTTTAATTGTTGTTCTGCTTATGACTGTCAATGTATTTTCTTGAATACTATGATGCATTGAATGCTTATTGCCCCTATGGAGGATAGTGGCCTTTGATTGTCTTCCATTATTCTTCAATACTTTTAACCAAAACTCATGGCTTCCCACTTTATCTATGGCTGCCCCCTTTTGATAAAGTTGCTACCCCCTCATTTTGAACTGTTGATATGCCATTTTTAACACATTTCATCACATGTTTATGCTTTTCATATGATTACTTAACTTGCATTTGATCTTGTTTTCCTATGCCAATGTATTTAATGCTCTTTACCGTTGCTAATGATAATCCCTTTTCCAACCCTTATTGATTTGATATGGCTAGGGTTTGTTGATGGGTTTTTTTGCACTTCTCAACACAGACAACACACAAGTATGCTATCTCTCTTGAAAGGTAATTTTTTGCATTTAAGTTTTAGAAAATCACCCCAAGGTCTCTCGAGTGTCAGGTCATGACAATGCAAGAATAACTCAGTTGATTGTTGTGATCTGTTGGTAATCACAAGGGGCCTTTATAGTTCACTAAACTTGGGGGAATTTGGGTCTGCAAATGGAGTTTCAAAAAGTTTGGAAGTGATGAATAGTTGTTGCAAGTTCAGAATAGCAAGCTAAAACTTCTTATGTTCATCAGATTTGGATTTACAATGATGCTGGAACTTGTTTGAAACTTCAAATTTCAAAGAAATGTTAAAAGGGAAAAAGGGTTAGAATTTTCCTAGACCTACAACTAATGATGAACAATAACAATAGAGGATGCTACATTGGACATACTTCCACAAACTAAGTTCCACTTAACCAACGAAAACCCCATTGTCTCATAAAACTAGTGCAAGCTTCAAGGGATCTTTGCAGATTTTTAGATTGTATATTCACCTTTAAAGCATGAACAACAATTGAACTTAAGTGCAACAAGACAAATAATGCTCAAAATAACTTTACACAATAGTTTATCATCAATAAATAGCAAAAAGTGTGAGTTGGAAATGCATCAAACACAATAGCATACATCCGTCATTAAAGAACAACATAAAATATTAACTGAAAGTAAGTTAAACTTGAAATAGCAATGCTGAAATTAACTACTTGGAGATAGAATCATGCACACATGGAGATCAATACACAAGAAATCATCAAAACAATGCTTTTTCTCATATATTTTTATGCAGCATGTCTTTACAAAACAACTCATCTCTCTCTTTGAAAATGAGAGGATGCCCCTATTTATAGTTTTCCAAAAGTGAAATGAATGAACAAGATTTAATTATAATGAATGGCTCAGATTCATTCTCACCTAGGGTTTCACCTACCCCCAATATATTACTGTAGACACGCAAAATTAGCATTATGCATTCGATCAAAATCACTCATCCATTCATCAGGGTAAATTCATCAACTTAAATAAAATAAATCAAACTTGATCCTATCATCATCTCTTTGATTAAATAAATCAATCATTTATTTAATTAAATCTCAGATCATCATTCATCTCCCTTTGATTTGATTTAAATCCCTAAATCAAGTCAAAGTGGTCAAATCAGCCTAATCATCATCCTAGCTAATTAATCCTGATTTAATCTAATGCTAATCCCATCCCACTTGCATTATCTAGATATCCCCACTTGCACAATAAATCAATTTTATTGATTTATTAAAACCTCATTTTCTTTCAACATGGCAAGTCAAACAGGGCATTTATTGCTCTCCTTTCTTGTCCCCCTCTCAAAATTTATTGCAAATTTGAATTCAAAAATTCCCCCTCTTGGGCACTCTTCCCAAATCTTGCATATACATCAACTAATCACATGATGACAAGTGTCCTCAACTCATTGGCTTGTTTTTGATCCCACATTGGTCCCTCTTCAACACTTGGCATTTTGAAAATCTTTAAATAGGTGCTTCATCTTTGAGCAAATCCTTCACAATTTTATGCAAGGTTACTCTCTTCATTTGAGATTTGATCTTGTTCATCATCATTCCACCATCTTCATAGCATTTCATCATCTTGAGCTTTTTATCAAGGATTGGGAAAGGGTCACTAGCACATGTGACACCAATCCAATATGAGATAGAGTTGGATTCTTGCTTCTTTATGCTTTCACTTAGTTTAGTTGATATTTTGTTGTTTGGATTGCATTATGAAGCATGATTCTATATTTCATATGGATTCTATATTTGATTTTGCTTGATTTAACAATACTCATGCTTGTTTATTTTTGAGCAAAATGCAGATTTAGGGTCTACAAAATGGCGCTAGAAGGAGGGCATAGTTAGGAAGGTTTCTAAAGTATCTACGATAAGTCTATTTTGGGCATAGGCCGATTGCATTTCTTTACAGAACTATTTCAAATGAATAAATGTGCATCTCCTATTCATCTACATTTTGAATATGTTTTGTCCAATTTTGAGTGGTGACTTGTCCTCAACATGGATACATAAAGATTCAAGTGAACTGTGCATTTGATAGCTCCATTCTTTGCATACAAGGGATGAATGATATAAATCTATGTTATGAAAGATACATATGCATATAACTTGGATAGGCATTTGGTCCATATCAAAAGAATAAATGTTTATAAACCATTGACAGAGCCGCGACTGTATGATTTATCTTTGCAGTATTGAGGGCACACCCATTAAAATACTGCAATCTTTACATTCTGCTATTTTGTACGCCTGTTAATCACATTTGAAGCCTTTTAATGAGTCTATTTAGTGTCGTAAATATCAAATTCCAACTACATCTGTTCTTTTTTTTTAACTGTGTGACTTCCATTAGCATCACACCATGTCATCCCATGCACACAATCTCCATTTTGCATGTAGGCCAGTTGCATCTTTATTCTCCAGGCGGTGAACACTCATGCTTTCAGCATTTAATCTGTGCGTTATTGATGTTATTTGCATTATCAACTAATTGATATTATTGTCATGGTATACTTGTACGCAGGCAGTGAATGTATTTTGTGCAGGTCTGGCAATCATTGCCACCCAACAATTTCGGCATGGAAATGTCTCTTGGTTTGTCAAACGATGATGCCAATCACTTCGACGTCCCCAGCACTAAAAAATACCATAATGTGCAAGGCTATCCTCTCTGTCGCTGAGAGGACATTATGCCAAACATAGCAATCCAGGAGACCATATCAATTTAAAGCATTCTGTCACACAGTTCACATTTCTTGTCTATGCTTTCACAGCTTACATTTGCTTGAAAATTTCTAAAGCCTTTCAACAAGTTTCTCCTGCACATATCCTGACATCTCTCTGAGGCTTTCTGTCGATGGTTCGTGTGCCTTGTCTGTGAATCCGCATTTTGATTCAACGAATCTATTTGATGCATATCTTGCAAACGTTGCATACCATGAGAACATATTTCTTTGCCCATTCTGTCAAATAGTTCGGGGTCTTGTCTAAGCGTCCACATTTTTACATTATTACATTAGCCATCGCTGCTTGATGGATGCTCATGCATGTATTTGGAGTGGCTGCAAAGAAGAGGATGCGCGGGTTTGGGTAAATGTCGTCCTGCTAGCGGAAAGATAACGTATCATTTCTAGTCAGGGACTTAATGTCGTGTTGGGGCTGGAAGATGATGCACGTCATCTCCATCATGAGTAGCGTAATAAATTCATGTGGACAAGCTAAATTTGAACAGTGGTGAAATTTTTTAAGCTGCCTTGTTCAATGTTTAACTTCCTCGCATTGTCTAGAGTAGGTTGTAGTTATTTCGCTCTTGACTTTATCCATTAGTTTGATTTATTAGCTTTTTTTTTACGAGCTTTTAGAATCTTATCTCCATTGGTGAGTAATGATGCAGATTTTAGCTTTCACATTGGCGCGCCAGGTTTTCAGGTTCCTTCAAACATGACATACTTACTACAAATGCTGCTGTGATGACATGCATTAAACATAGACAGCAAACCATTCTCCAGTTCGAGTTTAAAGCGAGGGAGATTAGAAAATATTTTATGCTGACAAGAAGCTATCTACGATGACTTGGAATGGTTGGTTACTTGGGATGGCAACAAAAAAAAACTTCAATGCATGGCAGAAGACATTAATACTTTGTGCCTTTCAAGCATCCAAATCTGGAACGTATTTCTTACTCAATCTTAACATGTGTGCAGAGTTTTGAATTTTGTTCCTTTTCTTCACTAAGATTGCAAATATGTATAAGGTTAACCTTTTAGCGGTGGCTGCATCTTTTTGTCTTTAATGGAAGTGTGGATTGAATAACTTGGGGCGTTCTGATCTTTTTCTTATTTGTGGCTTTGAATGTTCTACGTCTCTTTTCAATCGAGGAGAGATTTGATGTGACTTATAACATTGCGTTAAAAATAGAGTGAAGAGGCAAATTGGTACTAGTATTTATTACATCTTGATTTTACTAGTATGATTGGAAAGTCAATGAATATTGAGATGCAAATTTGAAATGGTCTTCTTTAAATGACATTAGGAGAGATTTGAGATTATCATATGAGAGACAGCCTCGTTTTTAAAATTTTTAGCTATATGGGATAAGAGATCTTCGGTAATTGGCTTTTGGTTGTTTGGGCTTCCCAATCCCATTATAGAAAAAGAATGAATAAGCATTTAAAGTCTATTGCAGGTTGGAGATTTCTTTTTAGAAAGGGGCAACATTGAAATTTGTTATCATGACTTGATTTCAACATTAAAACTAAAGTATTTGCATGTCTCTAGCTTTTGATCAAGATACAATCATAGGAAACTTGACACATGATCATTTTTTGTTTTGATTTCATAGGTTGACATTTGAATTGAGCGTTGGAGTTGAGCGAAAGCGAAAGTAAAGTTGGAGTTAGAGAATTAAGCATGAAAAATTGAAATTGACAAAAAGCATTTTTTAATGCTTATGGCGATAATCTAGAGCCTCCATTTCACGCTTTAGTTTTATATTTCAAATCAACTCACACTTTTTCTTTGGGGCTCTAAAAAGAACACTTCAATTTTTTGTTGCAAAGGGGTTAAAATGAACCTTAGACACTTACTAGATTTCGTTTTGGGTTAAAAAATTGAACAAGCAATCTTCATATTTCATTTGGTGCATAAAACGAACTCACAATTGCTTTGAAGGGTATAAAACGAACAAGTGTTTGAATTGTGTGATTGTCTTTTGAGTACGTATCCTCTCCCCTTGCGCTTCGTGCGATCTAGGGTGCAAGAGAAACACTCAAAATACATTTTATTGCTTTGAAACACTTCAATTTGGGCTTAAAAAATTGAACATCTTGTGCGAGTGTGAGTAGGGGCATTTTCGCGTACATTCTCTTTCTTTGTGCCATCAAAGATCGATCGAGTTACATTGTGTCTTTGCTTCGCTTTTGTTTATCTTAGAGGGCCTGCCTTGGGGAAAAAGTACTCACCCAAGCGACTCAACCGTAACACTCTAAAGCCAAGAGTATTTCCACCGGGATATAAATGAGGGTTTTGGTTAAACGCCATAATCACGCTGTTGGCTCCGGACAGATGGATCCGAAGGGGACTCTTGCCGTATGGGTCAATCTCCACGAACGGAAAGTCCTTACTAGAACCTATGTGCTAGAATTTGCCAAAATCCTTAATCTATTTGTTGGTGCAAGAACGGTCGTTCTGAAGCCACCCCACACTCTACGGTCTTCTAGTAGAGATGGAAAGCATGCCATGGGAGTTTCATGGGTGTTGATGCTTGGCTGCCCCGATTACGTTAATGAGGTGGAGGGGAGCCTGGGGTCAAGCATCTAACCATCACTAGAGATAAGCTGACTTGTCCAAGTGGGAATCCAACAAATATTGTCTTACACATCCATAGGGCTTGTAATTATTCTTTGTTTGAAAACACAGTGTGTATTCGAAAACATTTTGCAAACAAACATTCAACATGATTCTCAAAATTTCAAACCCTCTTGAAGACAAATATCATTGACTCAATCCATATGTTACTACTTTCCCTGCGGATTCACGTCTGTAGAGGTTCCTAAGCATTGGATTATACCTCAATTTGTCTTCTTGAGTAAACAATAGGAAAACCCTTGCCTTAAGTTCATTGAATTTCCACATAAAATATCTTGTGGGGTTTAAAGAAATTAAGACATTGGACATCTTAGTTTGAAACATAATCAAGTGGTTGTTTTTGGTAAAAAGAATACACTAAGCAAAGATAACAAATTGGACCCCACACATGTGCTTGATATCTCTTGGTCATATTGGTCTTTTGATTGCTCTTAGAGAAAAGTGTGTTCTTCAATACCTTGGCCTAGTAAACAAAGTCTCTCTAAGTCTCTTAGGATCAAAATCAAACACTTCATTCACCTCAAACATTTATCAACATCATCCCACAAACAACTTTAGAGCTTTGAAAACGTCATTACCTAGACTTGGGTACATTTCCAAACCAAATCAAAATCATTTGTTTAGTTAGGTGTGTTTGGATGAATCCTTCCACGCACACTTAGTTAAATTATCACCTCTTTGAACAAGTTCATCCTAAGATAACATCCAACATTTTAGGGTTTATAAGTTCATCATCCAAATCAAACCAATCAAAAAATCAAGCCCTAAGTCTAGCATTGATTCAAAGTTCCTAAACGTTCAACACTCACATCATTTACACCTTTCATCCTCCATCTCGTCATTGGTCCTAAGAACCTTAGAGGTCACTTTTGCTACAAGATCAAAACACAAGAAGAACATGGAATATAAACTAGATTCATACATCATGAGCGGTCCAAACCAACCAAACTATCCAAGCCTCACGAAATCATGGGATTATGGAAACTCACATCCATACATAGGATCACTATCTCCTACGAATATCAATAGCACAACGAATGTGAGTATGCCCAATCTTAATTTTGGAACACATCTCCCCATGATAGATTTAAATCAAAGTCCAAACTTACAAGTCTATCCTCCAAACAATCAAAACATGATTCTTCAAACGAGCAACGTCATTCCATCAAATCCCTACAAACCAAATGTGGATGTACCAAGTGGAAGTTTTCGAAACATGAATCCTAACTCAGAAACCTTTGGAAAAATGATCCCCAATACCAACAATGTTCATCCTATCATGCCGAATCTGAACATCATCCCAAATCAGAACATTATCCAAAGTCAATTTTCCCATAATCCCATTCAAAAACCGCAAGTAGGCATCCTAAATCCGCTTAAACAAGAGCCAAATCAACTATCTCAAGTGAGTCAAGATCAAAATCAAGAACAAATTTGGCGAGATCAAATTGCGGAACTTTCCAAAATAGTTGAGGCATTGCGCCAAGGGAAATCTCCACCACCATTACCCACATCATTCCTTGGTTTAGGGCTTCCCCCTTTACCTAACACCAATCAATCCACCCAAATCAATCCACTTAATGTCAATCAAACCATCACGTCAAATCCTTCGAGTATACCATCGACATCACACCAATGGATGGTATCTAATCAAACAACATTGATCCCAAATCAAAATATGGTCTCCCAAGGACCTATCACCTCGGTCAATCCAACCATCACTATCCCTTCAATCATTCCAAACGCCACTATCACACCCATCACATCTCAACCTCTCATTACCATGATCACTCCGAGCGTATCTCAAACACTTGTCACTACATCCAACATGATTTGAATCCACCACCACCCCCACCACTACCAATTTCCACCACATCAAGCAAATACGACGCGACATTACAAGCTGCTTTTCAAAAGGGATTCCAACAATATCTAGCCATGCAACAAGCAACACAAGCTCAACAAGTGAAACAATCCTCTCAAGTTGCCCAAGCCTCTCAAGCTACCCAACCAACACGAGCACAAACACAAAAGATGACAACTATTGAAAACAATGGTCAAGATCCATCCATCAAAGAGCACATTGGAAATGTTTCTATCTCATCCGAAGATCAAATAAACATAGGTCAAGAGTCACTTTTCAATCGTGATCAAAATCCACCAATGATACCTAACAATGAGCCAATTCAAGAAATATCAACATCACTTGACTCTATGGTCGAAGACATTCACAATCTCTCCACCGCAATTGTCGAAAACAATGATCAAAACCTCTCCATTGAGGAGCACATTGAGGATGTATCTACACAATCCGATGATAAACTCACCATACATCAAGAGCCACTTTTTAGTGATCTCTTTCAAGGAGTGTTAGGGTTATTTGATCCTATTGATATAATGCACGATCCATCGACCTATGATCATGTTGAAAATGTCTCTACATCGCCTTATGAGGTAGAGGACATATCTCAAGAATTTATTCCAAAGCATGATCAAAATCTTTCACCAAAGTCTAGCAATGGTCATTTTCAAAACATGTTGATCCCCTTTGACCTCATGGTTACAGATGTTGAAGGAACCTTGAACTTGACCATGCCTAATGTCGACATCCAAAAGTACTTTGTAAGAAATCCATCCTTTGAAGCTGTCCCATGTCAAGAACTTGATCCAAAGCATGTCGAAAGCAACTCTGAAATTAATCAAGATCAAGAATTTGTATCTTCAAGATACTACAATAATCTAATGGATACTCTCTTATCTCTGCAAGACGATAATATCCATGTAGCACATACTCCTCCATCTACCTATGAGATGCTTTCTATGGATGGACACATAGATGATCTTCATCTAGAACAAGATCTTGCTACACAAAAAGAGCAGATTACTAATTCCTATAATCAAACAGAGTGGTCAACATCAAGATCAAATATGTCCCAAATTCAGATTGAGGACATCATGAATAAAGATATCCAACATTATCTGCTCAAGGAAACAAGTCAGATAGAACAGGATATTCCAGAGTTAGCAAAGCAGCAAATTGAAACGTCACCTACGATGGTCATTTATCAGAAAATGCATTTTAAACAAGAGCTCTTGGAACAAGTGAAATCAAAACATGAAGGTACTACTACCACCATATTGGGGGCAACTTCGTCTCAAGCAAACGTCAACATAGGGAGCACGAAGAATCCTTATGATGAAACTAGTGTCAATACTACAACTAGCCACGTCATGAATCTTCATCCACCCATCACCCCATCCATGAATTGGGACCAACGTCAAAAGGAATATCTGAATCAAAGTACGAAGAACATTATCAAATCAAAAGAAGCTGAGAAGCATAATGGACAAATCAGGTACATATGGATACCAAAGAATACAAAGAAAGATCATCCCTATCAAACTCCATTAGTCAAAGAAACTATGGGGCAAAATACAAGAGGGAAAAGTATCCATCAAAGACGTCCACAAAATCAAAAGCGTGCTTTTCAAGCGACGTACAAAGTGTATCAAGCAGTTGGTCCTAATTCCACACACACTTCCGTATCCACCCATCATTGCTCATCTTCCCAAGTTTGGAGAGTCAAAGGTTCCAACTGTCAACCAATCCATCTCTTATCCCTAAACACACTCCATCCATGCCTCCGCGCATGATATCCAATTCTTACATTGGCCAGGTGTATTGGCAGCGACCCTTCATCATAAGGATTAAGAGGCACTTTCGGCGATAATGGCACGAGGCAGACTTTAACTCCTATCGCTTGATCATCATCCCCCAAAGCTGCAGTGCCGCATCTTAGCAAAGCAGCTCCTTTAGGCGGGATATCGATGGCACATTATGAGGGCATCTACGCAACACCACTAGGTGGTTCAGCATAAATCTTTTAGAAAAATTAAAAAAAAGCAAAAAAAAAGCAAAAAATCCAAAAAAATTAGAAAAAGGATTGAAAACAGTAAAGATAAAAAAATCGTCCTATAGTGAAAACCGCATGGGCGGCTCTTTGGGCAAGACCATGATGAAAACCTGGCAAACAGGCGTCATGTGTAGAAACGAGCATCTACGTGCGCCAGTTCAGATGAAAGCATCTCATCCCATCCATAATAAATCAAGCATTCCATCCATCTTATCCATAATAAATCCATTCATCCATAAACCATTTATCCAATCCATTCGCATATATCTGCACCCATCATCTTAGTTATCTTGATCTTGATACAATTTTGGGGCACGCTTTATGCTTGCTTATGGTAAAACATCTTGACATGGGTCATTTTCATTGATCCTATCCTATGCAGCATTATCTGAGCTTATGAAGCATTATCCAAAGGAGCTTTCTTGATGCAAACACCTTATCTTATTGCAAGATAATCCTTGGCATCCTTTGCATATCCATCCATCCATACACTTATCCAAGCATCCACCCATCGCATTCCATACATTGCTAGACATTGGGGGCAGATATGTACATCTTGCTTCGAGAATAAATCTTGTTCTATATCCTCCAACTTATGTGGCGATTCGAACATGGGAAAATATGAAATCAAATTGGTCAAAGCATTTGTGAGCCATAATCCGAATCACTAGCCCATGGCACATTTTGATGAGAAGATATTCCTTATCAGTCTTAATCTTTCATCAAACATCAATTGATATCAGTCGCATCTAAGCTGCACGTCAAACATCACATCAAATCATCCAAACATCTTTTGTTCGAAACCAAGCTTCATCAAACATGATCAATCAAATCCAATCAAAAAATCATCATCTCGGGATATCCTTGTGTTGCTTACTATCCTTGCATTGTCGTGTATCCTCGACAATGTTATCATTATCAATCCTGATCAATCCAGTCCTTGCATTGCTGTGTATCCTCAACAATGTTATCATCATCAATCCTTTCCCAATCCTTATGTTGCATAACACTATCATTGCATTGTTGTGTATCCTCAACAATGTTATCATCATCATCAATCCGTCGATCTGATCAATCCACCTTAGCTTGGTTTTCAAACAAAATCCCAAACAAAGCACTGATATCATTACACATCCATATCCAAATCGTCAAAATCATGCGAAAAATCCAAAAATATCCAAATCATATCAAAAATCCAAAAAACACTCAAAAAAGCAGAAAACATCAAAAACATTGGAATCCGAACTACGTCGTCTCTGAGCTTAAATGTAGGCAAGGCTAATCTTCGATCAGCCCCCGAGACATCAAAATCCAAAAACATTCGAAAAAACACAAAATCGAAAAACATAAAAAAAATCAAAAATCAAAACATCGCAAAATTCAAAATCCAAAAACAGCCTCAAAACATTTCAAAACATCAAAAACATCCAAATATTTGAAAAAAATCCATCTGTCTCATCTCGCTTTCACCCGCAATAATCAATCATCCATAATAAATTGATCATCACCTTCATCCTTTGGCAACGCAAATAGAAACAATCATAGCAAGCAACAAAATCAAGCTTCAATCGTAAAATCAAAATCGAAACAACTGACCCCTAAAACAAAATCAAACTCTTGATCAGTCGCAAACATGTCAGTCGACCTTATATCAACAGCCTATCAATCAACTTATCAAATCATCATCATCCTGTACAATGCATGTCCTAGGATATATCGTTGACAATGGGCATCATTTATGGATATCACCTTGGATTCTTATCCTATCAAAACACATCCCTTTGGCTAGAGGTATGAAGAACATTGGCTTGTTTATGTGATTTGATCTTTTCTTTTGATTTATCTTGTTGCGCTCATTCCAAGGACCTCGATGATATCGAATGAAGGATTTAGAGAGATAGGAATGGGGCAACGATCATTATTCTTTTGTTTGTTGCTTGTTGGACGTTCTTGTAAAATAACTTGGCGAATACTTGCTTTGTTAGGTACCCTAGCAAGGTTTTAGTATGTCAAGTGTGAACAAGAATACTCCTATCCGTTTGTCGAGTCAAAGTCCATCACACTAAGTACAACGCCATCCTGGTTCTTGATACCTTGATGCATCGTACCTATGTGTGTTATCAAACATAAAGTAAGTGACCCTTTGAAAATCCCAATCCTTGATAAGCAAATCATCATCATTCATCATCATCATCATCATCTATCATCATCATCTCTAATAAAGTCTCGACCAATTATGTACTTGTTGGATCCTCTTGTCATCATCTCATTTTCGCGCTAACATAACATCACCAATGCATCCATCATGCATCCATCCTGCATTCACAACCTGTTAGCATTCATCCATCATGCATCCATTATGCATTCATCTTGCATCCATAAATCATTAGAATTCTGCATCATCATCATAATATAGATCTGTTAGTTTAAGCATCTCATAACTCATCCATTGCATAATCATAGCATATCACATCATCAATCTCATCCATCTCATCCATCTCATCACATCATATCATCATTTAAGTTGCTTAGAATAATATAGATTTGTTATTCTAAGCATCTTAAAATCATCGCATTTGCATCGTCATCCAGAACCACCCATTTTGAACCTCTTTATCGCGAGATCGACCCTCAAATTGAATCTTTTCACTCGATCTCTCGAGGGGGCAATGTACCAGTGTACTTCTTTCCGTTGGGGCATCCGAAAAATCAGAAATTTTTTAAATTTTGATAGCGGCAAGTTTATTCTTTGAACCAACGCAACAAGTACATTGCTTCAAAGAGGGGCAAAATGTAGACACGCAAAATTAGCATTATGCATTCGATCAAAATCACTCATCCATTCATCAGGGTAAATTCATCAACTTAAATCAAATAAATCAAACTTGATCCTATCATCATCTCTTTGATTAAATAAATCAATCATTTATTTAATTAAATCTCAGATCATCATTCATCTCCCTTTGATTTGATTTAAATCCCTAAATCAAGTCAAAGTGGTCAAATCAGCCTAATCATCATCCTAGCTAATTAATCCTGATTTAATCTAATGCTAATCCCATCCCACTTGCACAATAAATCAATTTTATTGATTTATTAAAATCTCATTTTCTTTCAACATGACAAGTCAAACAGGGCATTTATTGCTCTCCTTTCTTGTCCCCCTCTCAAAATTTATTGCAAATTTGAATTCAAAATTCCCCCTCTTGGGCACTCTTCCCAAATCTTGCATATACATCAACTAATCACATGATGACAAGTGTCCTCAACTCATTGGCTTGTTTTTGATCCCACATTGGTCCCTCTTCAACACTTGGCATTTTGAAAATCTTTAAATAGGTGCTTCATCTTTGAGCAAATCCTTCACAATTTTATGCAAGGTTACTCTCTTCATTTGAGATTTGATCTTGTTCATCATCATTCCACCATCTTCATAGCATTTCATCATCTTGAGCTTTTTATCAAGGATTGGGAAAGGGTCACTAGCACATGTGACACCAATCCAATATGAGATAGAGTTGGATTCTTGCTTCTTTATGCTTTCACTTAGTTTAGTTGATATTTTGTTGTTTGGATTGCATTATGAAGCATGATTCTATATTTCATATGGATTCTATATTTGATTTTGCTTGATTTAACAATACTCATGCTTGTTTATTTTTGAGCAAAATGCAGATTTAGGGTCTACAATTACAATATAAAAATAGACTTTTACCTTTTTTCCTATTTTGTCTCCTAGTCTATTTTTTCTTTTAGCTACATCTAGCCTTTACAACTATTTCAACAAGTATTCATCATCAATAATAGGCTTTCTAGCCTCCTTTTGTGTCGTTGCATATTCAAAAAACTTGTCAATCATAGCTATCAACTTCTTTTCATCGAAGAGCTCAAACTTGAGGATATAAAAGGCTATCTTTTTGAATCTCTTAGTGACTTGATCCCAGTGTTTGGTACACTTTGGTGTGGCCTTAATAACCTACTCTGATTTGGTGAAGGCCCTTGAAGTAAAATCCATAAAATCCAATGATAACGTGTCACTAGCTCCTTGCTCCATTTTCTTGTGAAATAAAGGCTTGATTTTCTTTGGATCCAACTCCAAGGCGGGTATTTCATAATTTTTCATCATTTTCAACTAATCTCCATTATCTGTCTAGTATTCTGCAATCCATTTATGATCAAGCTCTAATTTGTGCAAGGCCTTTTCCAAAATCTCTTTCCTATAATTAAGATTCATTAGCCACGTCTCGACTAGCCAATGATCTTCTTTTGGAAATGCTATCTCCTTTTCCCATATTTCCTGGGAAAGCTTGAGGACACTCTCCAACTTTGGATATGTGATTCGATACAGCTCATGGAATTCCTTGCAGGTATTCATCATTTCCTCTACTTGGTTAGATGTAAACTTCAAAATTTATAGTACATCTTGACTACATGACAGATGCCTATGCCACCATTGTATATCACCCTATAGAACTAGTCTATGGTGGACTTGGTCCAGTTTTTCATTTTCTCCATTTTATTTATCTCCTCCTTTGAGAGAAAGGAGAGAACCAATGATTTATTCGGAGCCTCTTCTTCTATGGAAGTCCAGTATTGGATATAAGTGGTGAGGTCTGCTACTTGTGCTTTCAGCTCTTCCTTTGTGGATTGGTCCTTATTCATTTGTTGTATAATGGTGGAGACAAACCCCTGGAATTCATCAATCTTCTGGTCTCGGGTGGCGGGGCTTAGGTTGATAGTGGATATATGATAATCTTGGCCCTAGATTTTGCTCGCATCCTTGTCAACAACAGGAGTGGGTATTTACAACGTTCTGGACCCAAAAGTGTCGACCGTGATGTGATACCTAACTTTTGGCTTCTTCTCCTTGTGAGTTCTTGTTTGAGCTCTGGCCAAAATAGCCTCTAACTAGGCCTTAGGGTTAGAAATCATGGGAGATTTCTTCTTTAGTTGCTTCTCCAGCCATGCGGGGGCCTCCAACTGTTGTTTTTGTGATTCATGATCACCTTCATCTTCTCGTTCTTTATGAGATTCATCTTCCTAGTCGCCAAGAGCGTCTTCATCATGTCCTTCCTCATTCAGATCCTCTTCTTCCATGGCCTTCTCTTTATCAGGCTCGGTGACTTCTACATTTATCTCAACCATCTTTTCTTTTGATGTCTCCCCCCTTAGTTGCTTCGAGCTCATCCTCAACATTCTTCCCTGAGGACTTGGAACTTTTTTCTTCTATCTTCTCTTTACTTTGTTTGTTTCTTTCTCCTTTTCCAGAGGAATTTCTTCCTACATTAGGCCCTTGTATTGGCCAATTTATGGAGGTTCCTCAACTATTTCCACATTGAAATCTACGTCTATTTTCCCTTCTTCAGAGCAATGCTCCTCAGGGCATCCTTCTTTATCCTGCTCTAGATTAGAGGTCTCAACTTCATAATATTCATAGTTTATTGTCACCCTCCTCTCTAGAAATTTGTGGCCCTTCTTCATCAAAAGCCACCTTGTCAATATTTATGCTTAACCCACCCTTAGAATGTTCAAAATAATCATCTCGATAAGAATATTCAGGCTCATCAATTATGTATTTCATATCCTCTTTGTGTTGCTCCACGCCGAGCCTCTCCATTTCTTCTAAAATTTGCGTTGTGGCTTCCATTTTGGGTGGCTTAGTAGGTGGTGGGGGAAGAGGAAAAGTGACAACAAGCTAAGCCATTAGTGCTTGAACCTTAGGGTTGAGAATTACCCTAGAGAGCTCAATCGACACATTTTGCATATAAGTCGTGAAGGCATGTGGCAAGGTGATAGGTGCCATAGACATTGAGGGCACAAAAGGCCATAGAGTGGAAAGGGTAGGAAGTGGAGGTAGGAGCGAGGAGGATAATAGAAAAGAACTAGTGGAAGAAGAAGAATCCAATACCACCACTGGAATAGTTGGTGTAGTGCCCCTCCATTGTGACCTTTCCGGATTTTGTGTAAGTGTCTAATTGTGTTATTGTTGTTTTGTGTGTGATTGGTTTATGCAGTTAACGTAATATTTGATGGCATTGTTTACTCAATTAATTAAATTAGCATTGAGTAAATAAAACTAGAAATTAAAATGATAATTAAATAAATTAGTTTTATGAAATATCAAGTAAAGAGTTATTATTAAATAAATAAATAAATTTGTTTTGTAAAAAGTATTCTTTTAAAGTATCTGATAATAATTAATAATTTATTAGTTGTTTGAAGATAATTATCCCAATGACACGATATATTAAAGATAAGGTAAATATTATTGCCAATGGACTTTAATTGATTAAATGGAAAGTAAATTGATAAAAAAAAGGATAAGATTTTAAAACATAAGGAAAAAGGCAAGAAAAGATGGTAAGATTTAAAAGCGTGCTCATGCACAGTTCAAAACGGGATTTGAATGACTAACTTGCTAAGTTTATTGATTTTTTGTGTTTCGAAACTTCATCGCTAGCTTTATAGAGCTAGTTTTGGGATTATTGGGGGGGGGGAGGCGGAGGCGGAGGGGGAGAAACGAAAAATTTTGGTCTGCAAGTTCATTTTGTAAGGAGAAGGTTATTGGAGGGGGAGTCAACGAGGAGCATGGAGAGGAGAGCCAAAGCCTTGTAGAGTCGGGATGTGAAGAAAAACAAAAATGTAAATGGAGTCTAAACACAGATATGTATTTTTCCCTACTTTGTCTATACAGTTCGATCTCCAGTATTTGATAAGGGATTCTCTACTATATTCGTCACTGCAAACTGCATCGTTGTCTCATCTTTGCGCTATGCGTGCTCACGAGTTGCTTTGCCATTTTTTTTAGTGCTTGTGTGCCTCATGGAAATTGTATAGGGTGTTTTGTTTTCAACGATTTATCTCTCGTTGGTGACTTCATTCCATGTACTGTGTTTTTCATGCCAATGGGTTTATTTATGGATGGGCATTGTCCATATTTCATTGACTCATGAAGCCACATTTCTTCAAGTATTCTATCAAGAAAATTGCATGTCCCGGTTATGCCTCTACACCTTGCATTTCATGAAACTCATTTTATCATATCTTGCTCTCATCGCTTTAAATGTTGATGTCTTTTCATTGATAAATTGTTTCATGCAATTCACGGCTTGCAACGACTTAGATTAGACTGCTCCTTATCCAAAGTGCATGTTGATATCCTTTCCCTGCGTAGTGGTTTGGCCACGCTTAAGAGTTATGATTGCATTGTTTTGCTAGTCAAAGCGATTTAGCATTCTTTTATTGCGTAGATGATTTGATTTTAGCCATTGCAAATTAAATTCCATGATCCGAACTTTAAGTTAGACTTTCGGTACTGTAGGTATCTTTAGTTGAATAGACTTTCATGTTGGATTGCCTTACATTGATATTCGTCACACCCAGCTTTGCATGGGATTTGATTGAAATGCCTTGTTTTTTGGGATTCCAATGATATTGTTTTATTTCAATATGGGTTTTCAATTTGAAGATAGTCACCTAGTTCCTCCTTGTTCTAGCCTATCTGTCTTCCTTAATTACTCTATAGATTACTTCCTCTTTGCTGAGACTTGTCTTCTCCTATCACCCTCTTCTGATAGCTGGTTGGGTTGAACTTTCAATGTTTATCTTCCTTCTTCGTAAGTTATTAATGATAGTTGTTGATAACTTGCACTTAGTCCAATTTGTGCGTATCCTGTTATTGCATTCCAATTTTTTGGGACATTCTATCATACAAATCATGTGCCTATTGCTTTTTTTTGAAAATGTTCGAGCTCTTCTTCTCTCCCAACCACACGCCACTTATCTTCCAGATCGCTACTTCTTTGAAAATAGATTGCTACCTTCTGATGGTTGAGTATCCATATCGATATATCTGATATTGAATCTTGAATCCTATACCATAATTTTATTTAAGACTAGCTTCTGGTTTGTTCTTTGCATCCAAGTATCTCATTCAATATAACACTGAATTTATATTATTCATTTCATCCGCCTTATGCAGCTGGGATATAATGGAAAAAAAAAAAACCTACAATGTAAATGCTTGTGCCTCATATGAATTCTCCCTAAATTGCAAGGTCAACAATGAACAAAGGAATGAGAGATTGGTCTCTTAAGTTTGATATTTCTGAATTCGTGACCAGGATTTCACCGGATCACCGCTATTTGGGAACTTAGGTTGTTTCTTACAGTCCCAGAAAATATAAATATAATAAATGCATTGATATGCGTGGAGCTCCTTCCCTAACCCATGTCATTTCTTATTCATTCGATTGGTTGAATTCGATATGAGGCTGGTATATTTGTAATAGACGTTTCTTATTTTTGTGGTCATCATCTGATTTGAAGCAGTGCTATTCAACACAACATCTTGTTTTTAGCATATGTCTATCTATAGGTGTATTTGAAAACTTGGCCTCCAAAATCAACAAGAATGGAATTATCTATCTATGACCCTTGCCATCAAGAAATAAAATTTCAAAAGATCACATATGTTACTATGAATGCTTCTTGTACATATATGTGTAAAGAGATTTGTGTCTAGCTATCTATGACCCTTGCCATCAAGAAATAAAATTTCAAAAGATCACATATGCTACTATGAATGCTTCTTGTACATATATGTGTAAAGAGATTTGTGTCTAGCTATCTATGACCCTTGCCATCAAGAAATAAAATTTCAAAAGATCACATATGTTACTATGAATGCTTCTTGTACATATATGTGTAAAGAGATTTGTGTCTAGCTAAACTTCTTTAGTGAGATTATGTGGCACTACAGGTCGTCCGTGTAGTTATGTCATAATTGCCCACCATAATATAATCTATCACAAACTACAATCTATTTTAGTATATATGTATAAATATATATTTATAGAAAAATATTCTAAGTTCACATTTTTAGTGTGCGTTGAAACGATTAGTGCATTTAGCTTTTTTGTTTGTTAAATAGAAAATGTTTAATCTCATTTGGTATTCAATTGGTATGAAGATAATTAAATTAGGAAATTGAATAGCAAGGAAAGTAAATTGAATTGAGTGGATTAGTTATTTCTTAAATAGGTAATGCATATGTATGTAATTATAATTCATTTATATATATGCATATGTATGTGAATGGGTGGGTATTATTAAAAAATAAATAAATAAATAAATTGTTAGATGAATTTCAGGTCATGTAGTTGATTTGGTAAGGCTTGATAGATTTATTTATAATTAGAAAATTGGATGGATGGGGTTGATTAAATGAAATATGTTATCTTTGAATGGGGGCTTTGTCCTTAATTAATTTATAGTCGAATTGATAATAAATGTTTTATTTGATGTTTATTGCTTTGATTTGTTAGTGATGATTTAAATGTCCCTTATGATTTATCATATGAGCATGCTAGCAAAATTAATCGTTTTGTGTGAATATGTTTATAGGGTTAATTGTAAATTATGTTTTGTAGAGCTTCTTTAGTAATGATTCTTATAGTAGGGTGCCAATATGTTATAGTGATTATTCTTTAAGACTTTGTAATTAATGTGTTTATATTTAAGAAAGGATTTATTTATATATGTGGGTTATTACAGGAATTAGAAAATTAGAATTATGGTTATCACTGGCATTTGAGTATTATTATGTGAATGGTTTAGCATGAAAAGTTAGGGTTTATGTAATGAGTTTTTAGAAGAAAAAAATGCTATAATGTTCTCCCGTGAATGAACTGATGTTATGAAAGTGATTTTGTTCTACGGAGTATTCATGTACATGATATAAGGGTTGCTTGGATTGATTACTATATTTGTTTTTTTGGGGTTTGTAATGATTTGAGGAGTATGTGTCTTTGATTAGGGTTAAAAGAGGTAGTTGTTTGTGCCTTAAGGTCATTGAGGGGGATTTTGGTTGATGGGCTTGTTATGATGTTACTCTGTTATTCCTTACTTGTTGGCTCATAATTTGTGGATTGAAGATAGCCCTTTGATATCTTGATATCATTGACATTTCTTTTGTGGGAAACCCATGTGTTAGCCTTTTGAGAGTCTTCCAAAGGCGAGGGCAATCTTGTTTCATGTTGTTGCTTCATTGATTTGGTCTTTGCCAAAAAAATTGTTCGTAATTGTAATTTTGGATTTAAGCATGGGTTGTACCTGTAAATGGGAATTTTGTAATGGGATTTTAGCGAGATGGGTAATGCCTCGCATGTCATTGGTTGAGATTTAATGTTCTATTCTTTATGGTACAACCCTTTATTTTGACTATGTTTTGGGGTCTCAGGGAGAGTGGCTCTTCGTGGGGGCCAGCGCCTCAAATAGGAGGAAGGGCTCATGATAACCCACGTAAGAGTAGATTAACAAGTGAAAACCTAATAATATAACTTAGGGGGATGAGTAGTAAAAACATATAAGATAATCTTGGATACCTCGTCTAGCCATTAGGGCTATCACAGACTAATGGTAGATTGAGAAGGCCGTGGTCAGCAAAGTCGTAACCTCATCCTCAGGAGAGGTTAACGGCTCCGCATGAGTCACCCTATGGGGCCAGCGCCTCATGTAGGAGGAAGGGCCAAGATAACCATAGAGGGGGGCCGGTGCCTCATGATGGAGGAAGGGCCAGGATAACCCATGTAGGCTATGCGATGACACTCTCCACTTGATTCCCTTATGCTTGCTTTCTTGGTTGCCTTTGGAAGTGTGTTCTGATATTTGTTTCAAATTTATTTGGAAGTGGTCTATTTATGTTATGCCAAATGACTTATCGTTATTATGATTCAAAAGTGGTTTATTGTTGTTATAGTGATTTATTGATGTTATGATATATGATTATTGTTGCTATGAGTGGTTTATCGCGGTTATGAAGTCATTTATTGATGTCATGTTTTTGGTCGTGGTTTATTGATGTTGTGATTATCCTTGTGTTCCTTGTTACCGTTGTAAGATGATGAGTCTTGTGGTTCTCTGTTTGGATGATATTGGTCGAGGTTTCTTTCTTGTCAACTCCTTAGCACAGGGGGTGGGTCTTCGGACCCACATGGTCGAGTGGAACATGCTAAGCACCCCTTTGGGTCCCTAGTCAAGGATCGAGAGGTGTGGATTGGTGTCATTTGCGGTGACTCCAAAATTGTTTCCTTCTTGGAGCTAGTTATGATATGTTGTATTCTACTGCTCAGTTGTATCATTCTATCTTGTTATATAGACTCCCATTCATGTTGGGGAACATTGTTGCATCATTGTTACTCTTGGACATTGTAATGAAATGTAATGATAAACCTTGTGCGGCCCTTGATCCATGGAAATTGTTATTCATTATGTTGTATCTGTGGAATTATGTCTCTTGAGTTTATATGATGATTGAGAGTTCATCATTATGAGTTTGAGTTAATCATGTATATGTTGTTTTTACATACGTGGAGGGTTTCTTATTAATGTTTGGTCATGTATGTGTTACATTTGTAAATATTTATTTGTATGGATTAAGTTTCGTAATGACTCCTTGTGTACCCCAAGGGACGTATGTGTTAGAAAATTTGTTTAATTAAGTTTTATGGCTTATGACTCAATGTGCATCTCATGTATGTTTAGATTTACTTTAAAAAATAAAATTATGTGGTAATTAATGTTTAGTTGTCCTTTGGGGTTCACACGATGGGGCGTTATAGTTGGTGAGGCAGAGGTGAGGTGGATCAAGATGTCCATAGCAGGTGGAGACAAGACAAGCAAGGATTTAGAAGTGGAAGGTGGTGGAGTGGTGGCGACACTAGTAGTGGATGAAGAATAGAAGTGGTGGGTGGTGGCGAGTGAGATCACTCAAATTCTTCTTCTTCTTCATGTTGGGGCTCTTCCTCCTAGATGGTCGACATTTCTAGAACAAAAATTCTCACCCTCTTAGCCTTCTTTGATGGTTGGACCTCTATTGATTTCCTTGTATAAACCTTTTGCTTAGGCTGGCATTCAGGTGCATCTTTCCTATTTTTGGATTGAGTGATAGGAAAGGACTTAGGAGCTTCACCCAAGGAACCTGTAGCTGCACCATTGTCAGTTTCACTCTCGATGTCATCTTCAAGATCTTCATATGTTAGCTCTACACCCTGCTCCTATAGTTGAGCTATTTTTCCATTAATCCATTGCCTAGTTTTGTGCTCAATGGGGTGAGTGAGAATATCTAGGTTGGTGACCTCTTCTTCAATCCAATCAATGAGTGGTAGGGGCATATCAACCAAGGCATTGTACCTTTCATCTAAAATATTGTCATCTTCAACAATCTAACCAGGCACAGGAAACAAATTAATAAAATTCACAAAGTGGGAAATCATCCTCATTTAATGCCACATTCAATCCTCCTTGTCATTATCACAATTCACCTAGAAGTCTTCAATGTGAGGTCGGTGGGCATGTTGTCTCCCAACTAGTTTCTTTAGCTTACCAAGAGGATCTATGCTTCCCCTATTTGTGTGTAGGTAAAGGTGGTATTCCACCAATTCCTTCTCAAAGTGTTTAGCACATTGGGCAGTCGGGAAAGAGTACATTCCTTATCCAAATGTAAGGGGATATGGGACCCCCACTTGGTGCTTGTCACTCAATAGTGTATAGGCAGCCTACAACTACTGAGTAAGCTCTAACAAAATGATCCAATCATTGGGGTAGCATGGAAAATGGTAGGGACTTCCTAAGAACCCTTCTACTTTGATGTAGGTTAACTTTGGGAATTGGATAAATAGATATCCTTTAGGAGTGCCTTGGCCTTGTGTGTCACTCTTCTTTCATAGTCCCCTCCTAAGGTCCAAATGATATGCCTAATGAAGGCACTATTGAGTCTTTTGTATTCCCTTTTGAAGTTCATGTATTGTAGTTGGGGGTTATAGTCATATACTTTAAGCTCTCCTTTCTTGGTTCCCAATGTTCCCACATAGAATAACCCTTTATATAGGAACTTGACTGCTAGAAGATAGACAAAGTATGAAGTCATGTAGAATTTTGAGGTCTTCTTTACTACCATGAATTGATCATGCAGGTTGTTGCTTATCGTCTTGGTCCAGTGGAATTTGGCCATACCTCAAATAATTTCCTCCACAAAGTAAAACATCCATTCTTCAAAGAAGGTGGCAATAGGCAAGCCCATCACTCTACTCAAGAGTGTGAGTAGATCATGATTTTCTTCGAGAAAGTCACTTCTATACAGCTTTTGGGGCACTTTATTGGCACTGCCCCTTTTTTCCTTCAACCATGATTAATTGATTATTCTTTTTCACCCTAGAGGGTCCAATTGCCAGACTTGTTGAGCGAACTCCTTTTCCACTTCCTCCATCTTCTTGAAAGTTGGGATGCCAAATGTCTTGCCAATAGATTTGGTAGATAAATTTTCCAGTACCCTTCCATCCTTGGTAATTATTTTCTTGGTACCGGTGTGGTAGCATTCCTGACAAGCCATTACTAACTTTGTAGCAATCAATGTAGGAGGGAAGCCAACCGTCTTCACAAGTCCACTTTCCTTTATCTTTTGGGCATCCTTCATGGTGGGATTGACCATCACCCTCTACTTGAATTCATTTATGTTCACATGGCTGAGGTCGGTATCAGAGACTATGTCCCAATTAGATGTGAGCTTAGAGGTGCACTCTACCATGTGAAACTGATACTTCATTTGTTCCTTTTATTCTTTCCCTCTAGGGGTTCTTACAAGTTTCTTTCCTTTGTTAGCTTTTCTCATGGGCTTCCCTGATGGTCCCTCAACAGGTTCCATAAATCCTACACACAAAAGTGCAGTAAGTGCATTGAAAAATCAATAAGGAAAATGCTAGTTAAATCCCACAATTTCACGATTAGATCCATTTATACACCTTTAGAAGATCATGAAAATTTTCATCGTTCACCTTTTGGAGCTTATTCAGACAGTTTAGGAGAATGCGGGTTTGGGGATGTGGGATTCCCCTCTATGGAAGCCCCTATGATGAAAGTCATTAAGGAATGACATTGGAGCCATAAAATCCCACAAAAAGCCACCCACAAGAGAATTTTTGCATGGTATGTTTAATGAGCATATTCCCCATGGAATGATTAGGCACGTGTGAATATTGGTGATAGGGAACTTGAAGCTGTTAGATTAGGCTTTGGTGCATTTGCGAGTTCGAGGAGTGTAGGAACCATGGGGCAGAAATCCCCAAAGGTTTGGCTATTAAATAGTGGCATTGGGTAGATGGCGTCCCGCATGTGGAGTTTTGCATGGCGAGACCTGCATGGTCGTTCTCCTTCATGTGTTTGTTGAACATCTCTAAGTTGAAATTTCTGGAGTCAAGCAGTGCGGGATCCAAGTGACGAGTTTCCATTAAGCTTTCGTTGTTAAGGGACAAATTTATGTGGGTGGATTTCTGATCATGGCAGCCCACATGGGAAAACCCACTGAAGAGATTTGTTTGGAATTTTGTGACTAATACTTTTGGCATCGACGGCTTTTGCAGTTTCAAGATCCGCACAACAGAGTGATGCTCTGGCTTTGTTGTGAGAGAACGACCTTAGAGTGACAACCACCCATAGGTGGATGCTCACAAGGGAACACCTATAGGGGCCTCCCATGCTATTATTTTCACTAGAAAACCATAAGTTTCAATTTTGAGGAAATAAGGCCTGTGGAACCCACAGAACCCACGTAGCGGAAGGGTGTGGGTGCTCGGCAGTTAGATAGCGGCATTACGGGGACAAACTTTTGATGGCAGACACTCACATGGGTGGACCCGCACATTCATTTTGGACTTAGCAATTTTCCAAAGAGTGTGAGGTTGGGGTAGAAAGTAGCTAGTGTGGAGTTTGTAATGCAGGACGATGTGGTAGCTCCACCATTAAAGAATGGCAACTAGGTTTCGGCGAGTTGCATGAAGCAACCTACAAAGCAATTAGGACTTAGTCAGTTTTCCAAGTGTAGGATCCTATTTACTCATAGTGACAACAAAGATAGAGCTCACATGGTGGGAGGATGTCAAAGCTCGGTTGCTAATGGAATGCCTATGATGGCACGATGGTCCTCATAGTGTGGTTCACAAATGCGAGTCCACATGGACTTCGTGACCTAACCGATTTCAAATATTAATTATTTTCTAGTGATGTGATCATGGGGTTTCGAGGGCGGGAGTGAGTGTATAGTTAGCCATTAAATGACATCTGTGAGAGGATGGGGTCCCAGGAACCCCGTCGACACTTTAACATTCATTTTCACCCAAACAAAAAAGGATTTAAGATGAGGAACAAATGGGTGAGGGTCGCGGCCACTTATTTGGGTCAAATGCCATTCTAGACCATGGGTTTTCATTTTGGACTCTGAAGATTCAATTCCTTTTGTGTTTCAGAACCCTAAGCGACCAATCGTTTAACAAATCCAAATCACAGAAGTAAATGAAAAGTGTAGACACTTACCTTAATCGAACAAAGAAAGAAAAACTAGTCACCAAACACTTGAATCTTCTTATGCGCGTGGAAGCTCCTTCTTCTCCTTTCAAATTTGAATTTCATGGGTGAAAATGATAGTTTGGAGGGTGCCTATTTATAGACTACTTTTCCATTAATGGGTGCATTTGATACAAGTACGGTGAGCAACGAGTTGGTGAGGTTTGTGGAAACTCATGCCCTATTGGATGGTAGGTTAAGAATTGGGAGGCGAAGGTGGATGTGGGGCCTATCATGCGGGTAGACGTTAAGTGTCGGTTGCTACTTAACGAAAAAATGGGAGCGGCAATCTACAAAAGCATACCTGCAGCTGTGGGTCCGCAAGGTCTCGTGGACGCAATGGAAAAATAAAGAAAAAGACCCGCAAACTCAATCTTTCAAAGGCCAAAAAATTAGTAAAATGTGAGGTAGGTGATTTCGTCAAGGTAAGTTCGATGACTTTGAGGCATGTGATGAATTTAAGCTCAAAAATATGGGCATGTAAAAGCAGAATCGAGGAAACTTGGTGAGAGAAAAATGAAAAGAGGGGGTCCCCAGTTCGAACAAGGCGTGTGTGCTAGAGGAACAAAAAATGGTTACTCTACTAAGAGAATGCTCCCAAGCATTCTATTGTGCCTTCAGTACACATGCCCTGTTCAAAATGGGGACCCTCTTTTTCTTTTGCCTTGCCGGGTCATTTTGTCGCCGCCTCATTTTGCGTGCCACCATTTTGGTGTCTAAAATGGTCAATATGCCTCCAAATTCTCATCTTAAGTTGACCGTGTTTCATCCCCTCCAATTTTTCTAAAGTCTTGGTTCCTTGTGGAGTTTCCTTGGTAGTTTGCTTCTGCCAGCAGCCTTGGGGCCGGGCGGGCCTAGCCTGCCATGTTTCCATCATGTGTTCATTGTCCTGAATGGCTGAAGGCCTTCGCCTTCCCATGCCCTGAGACCTGACTTCCTGATTTCCTCCCTTTCAATTTGGGTTGAAAACGAACTGCCCTTGACGAGCTCTGAACCCCGTCCTCCAGACTCCTCTTCCTGGAACTTCATGTTCACATCATCGTTCCAAATGACTAACCTATGCCAGCGTCCCATCCTATGGACCCTGGACTCCTTTTCACTGATGGTTTCCAAATGGTAACTTTGAAAAGGCCAGCTGGTTGTGTCATTCTGGACTACAGGCCCCAGACCTCCTGCCGTCGTCCGAGAATTTAAACTCACCAACCGTTTCATTCAATGTATGGGAATTAATGGGCATGTTAAATGCTAATTTGGGGTATAAATATCTGGTTCAACTTGTCATTTTCATATGTCAGGTTAGCCAAAGGAGTTCAGAGCAATTTATGAGAAGTCCAGTGCCTTTGTCGCCCGCTGCCCTCATGCTCGTTGCCCTTGTTCGACGATCCTTCGTGGATTTCACAACTTCTTTCATTGAGCTTTTGAGGTAAGTTCGGCATCCACCTTTCTATGGGGGTTTTTGTGATTTTACATTTAAATGATAAACAAAGATGGGCTAAAATTACTTTAATTTAGTAAAATAAGACAAAACCTAAAAAACCCATGTGATCGAAGTGCAAGAAAACCTCCAAGGCATCCTTTAAGACAAATCCAGAAGTACATCTTGTCAGCACTGTTCTTCACATAGGGTGTTCATGCCCTCTAGACCCAGGCCTTCTCCTCGCTGCTAAAAAAATTAGAAAAAAAACTCAAACGTCCAAATGTTGGGATGTCCTCTCAAGCCCACGACCTTGGACCTCCTTTGGCGGATCACCGTTGGGACTTAAACTAACTTGAAACTTGGCCTCCATTTATACTTCTCGGGCTCGCTCCCATGGGATTCCGTCCCCGGGATGTCACGTCACTTTTTCCTTTTCAAACGGCGTGACGACCCTACCCACCCGAGCTCCAGAGCCCGCCTCACCTTTTGTCATTCGGGTTAAACCAACAAAATGAATTGTTCTATCATATCCCTGGGCCCCGGTTCGCGGAGTTCCTTCCATGCAATTCCTTAACAACTCCACCATTCCAAATGGCCATCAGGCTGCGTCCTCCCGTCTCCCAGGCCCTGAGACTCTGTTTGGCATAGGGATTGATAAATGATAAACTTAAGTTCCTTCGCCTATCCCAGGCCCGTGCTGTCAAACTTTAGTCCACGAAATTCTGCTTCGTCTCGGCTGTCTTTCCATCCTCTGGGACCTACCGTCCTAATCACCCAAAACTTAACGAAGAAATCTAGCGGCCAAACTCGACGTTGGGTCTAGTCCACCGGGCCACTCCTGTCGGACTTTTGTTCAGCACCCGCCATTCCAAATGGTAATTCACCGATAGCTTCCTACCCCTTTAGACCTGATCACTTCAAAGTTAAGAAGAAATGTTGACTGCCCTTCAGCCTTCCAGGAGCTCTTCTGTAGTGACTTTCACGAGGACTACCATGATTTGGTGACTCTATTGAGTAGGGTGATGGGGCTCCCCACTGCTACGTATTTTTAGGAGTGGATTGTATATTTCATAGAGCAGATCCTCCGAGGGGCGAAGGATCTCACCACACAGGCCTCATTTGACTGGGGAGGCATAATAAGCAATTGCTTCCATGAGTAGTTAATGAATATAAAAGAAGACCTCCAAATTGTACATTACCTCCTATCTCATTTACTCATTGTCCGAGCGGAGGCAGTACAGTGGATTGTTCAAGGCACCTGATGAGGAACTGGGTCGAGCATTGAAGGTCTATGATAGATACCCCTAGATCCAGTTCTGAAATTTTAAGAAAGAGTATTGTACAGTGAATGATGCCTTCGTGGGTCACATTATCAGATTACTTGGGGAGGATTTTGAAAGGAGGGTCTCTAACAAAACCCAGGCGTTCTTGAAGCAGTACACTTTCTTGTTCATCCAGTACCCCAAATTCACCTACATTTGTGCCCAAGGTTTCATAGAGAGGCCGAATAAGTTGCCCCGGTACCCCAATGACTGGATTATACTATTATAGCTCTCTCGGCAGCTCCAACATGTACATTTAGTTCTCAACAACAGGCATTTGGAAGGGATCCCTTATCCCTTAACTTTCGGTCAGGGGATGTACAAATTGCAAACCTCCCAATGTGTTGGAAATTCTAAGAAGGAATTATCAAAATATCATTTTCGCCTACACACTACTCACCCACGGATGGACCCATATGGGAATGTCAGGAAGGCACTGGGACCAGGATATGCCCATTTTCATCACATAGAATATTTCTAGGAAAATTTCCAAGATCATAAGGAGGTACACACAAGGCATTACATGTGGATGACCGCATGCTTTGTAAGAAGGGTGAATATCTTTCCTATACCTGATTTAGTTGAAGAAGATGAAAGCACCGTCATGGACCCCAGGTATAACACAATCGTTAACTTGCCACTGTTAGCGATAGATTGGGATGAGCAAGAGGTTGATGACCTTGATATTATAACCAAGCTCATTGAGGCTCGTACCAAGGAATGGGTCAATGGACAAGTAGCCTGATTAAAGCAACAAGGGGTTGTCCTAACATATGAAGGGATTAAGAGTGAACCTAGTTCCATAGAAGATTCCACAGCTACAACCTCAACCAGAGGGACATCAAAATCCCCTCTACTCATGAGATCAAAGAAAAGGAAAGAGACCGAGGTGGAGCAGCAACCAGAACCAAAGGTATATTCAAGGAAAGATTCAGAGGGTTCTCCCTCGAAGAAACATAAAAGGATGGGAAGCGTTGTAGGACTCCCTGTAACAATTTAGGAGGGTCCCCTTCATGAAGGTGAAGAAGAGGAGATAGATCAACCAAAATCTCCACCTACTACCCCTGATTCGGCCACTCTTCCATCCATTTCCCAAGCCATGATTGCCACATCCTCGCCTGCAGTGGACATCTCAGTCTACCTCACCTCTTCTCCGCCTATTGGGCAAGGTGTGACGATTGACTCCTCCTCTCCCACAACTTCTCCACTTTCCTTCACCTCCATGTTGCCCACTACATCACTTCCACTGGTAGCAACAACAATACCAATGCTCGCACTCACGTTTCTAGAGGCTTTCTCATGGCACATGCAGAATGTCCCCTCTGAGATTTCCAAAATATTTTTGGATCCCACCATCCAAGCTGCCTTAGCTCAGGACCCTGCTAGTGCTTCACCCTCAAAACCTCCAATGGGACCACTAGCAATGGAAGCCACAATTCACATCTCTGAGGAATGGGAAAGGTACGAGGTGCAGACTTCAAAGGAATTGGAGGAGGAGGCCGATGAGTACCATGAACATCTGGAATACGAGCACCAAAAAATTGACAAGGTGATTTATGAAGAAGAAGAAATAGGGTCCTCTGAAAGTGATGACAAAAAAGCTCACAGTGCTGAAATTATACAAGCATTCGATGGTGACTTCAAGGAGGAAATGACTCGACAATAGAAAGACATTGGAGAAGAGGTAGAAAGGACTCCTCCTAGAGAAGAAGGGCAAGAAGGTGACATGACAGTAGAAAATGTGGAACTTCCTACAAGGGAACAACAAGAGGATGTTTCACCTCCCCACAAAGAAGAGAATGCAGAAAAGGGAAAACCTAAGGGTGATGTTTAGACTGTCAAAAGCCTCGAAACTAGAAAGCCCGAGTAGCATGGGCATGAGGATGAGAATGATGACAAAAGGGAAGATGACACTATAAGGGAAGAAAGTCTCAAGCAGTGCCTACCCACCAAGTCCCCAATCAGGCACATAACATTCATTCGGGATTCTGATGAGGATGAAGAAGACACAAAGGTAGAAGAAGAGGCTCCTAAGGAGAAGGAGATTGAAATTAGGAAAGATGAAGAAGAAGGTGATTTTGAGTCACCTAGAGAAAAGGCCCAGATGCCTGAGTGGCTAGAGAAGCAACTTGAGCATAGGGCTCCCACCCCAAGTAATATGAGAACGGGACTAGAAGCTATCTTAGCTAGGGCATAGATCACTACCAAAAAGGAAAAGAAAACCAAGGTTAGATCCAAAGTGACAATGGATTTTTCTAGATCTAGGACTGTCCAGGTGACAACACCGGTAGTGGGAGCAGAAGGAATAAGCTACAATTTCTCTACCATTGATTTGGGAATAGCTACAAGGGAACATAAAGTGGAAGACCTCCAGGAATCCACAACTACCGTGGTGCATCTTATACAACAAGACAAAGTTTTAAAGGAAGAACTTAAAACATAGGTAGTTGATCTGACAGCATACATCCAGTAGTGGTCTTTGGCGAAAGAATTTCCTACCACATCCACGGCTCCACCACAACTGTTGTCCAAGGAGAAAATTGATAAGATGGAAAAGAGAAAGAGTGTGGATAGGACTACATAAAGCTAGTTCTGACAGGTTCTATATGTTGCAAACATGGGCATCGGTTGGGCTGTCAGGACAACCAACAAATTCTTGGACCTACAGCGATCTCTCGAGGGAACAAGAATGCTTTGCTCTGACTTCCCAGTAAGATATGAGTCCACCTATCCTAAGATCGAGGCTATTCTCAAGCTACCAAGCACCATGTGGGAAAAGGAACTTTCCTTCAAGAAGGACGATCATTGGCTCATGGATGTATGGAAGCAGGACTTTGAGTACCGAAAAGAAAGATTGGAGAGGGTGATCGATAAAGTGGATCCAGATATTGAGTGGGTCAAAGAAATGAGAGCAAATTGCACCCAGTACCTGAAGCTATTGACAGACTATGAGATGCATGTCGTACAAATGGACCCAGATAAGATAAGGCCCCACTTCCAGAAGAGGATGGAGGATGAAATGTCAGAGGAGATAACCAAATATTTCATGAGTTTTTCCGCCTGAACCTTTGCCCAATCGGGACCACACTGCTAAATATGAAGAGGATTGGGAAAAGCTCACTACGCAGTCCAAAGAGTGGAGTTATCAAGTGCTATGATCCGAAATCATAGATGTTGATAAACTCCAACCATTAATTTTGAAGTTCATGGAATATGCAACTTTGAAGAAGTAAGAAGGCAACCCTATTATTAATGAAGAATTCCTGACAAAGTAGCTACAACAAAAAGGCAATTAGCAAAAGACAAAACTACTACAGTGTTGTCACCAAAGGACAAAATATGGGTAAAGACAAAGTTGTATTTTAAATTGTAATATATTATGGGGTAGGTAGAACCCTAAGTTGTAGTGAATCTTGGCCACACAATGAGATTAAATCTTGGCCATTCGTTCTAATTTTTTGACACTATAAATAGGGTATCCTCTCATTTTCAGGGGAGAGTTGAGTTGTTGTAATGACATGCTGGAGAAATTTCTAATAAAAATACATTGACTTGGTGCATTTTCTGAGTTTCTCTACATGTTTCATGATTCAATCTCCCATTATTGGATGTTTTAGTTAGATTTACATTGCTCCTCTAGTTAGCTTTAAATTGCTTAGATAGATCTAGTAATGTTGTTCTGTGATTATAAAAATTTATGTTGTGTTGATGCCTTCTAGTCCATACTTTTTTCTATTTGCTACTTGTAAATGGTCTTGTAAAGTTAGTCTGGGCTGAAACTTGAAGCTGCTTTAAATTTTTATCTTTATTCATGCATGTGTATGGTGGATTGATGGTAAAATATTTGCAAACCTTGGAAGATAGCACAAACTTTATGATACTGTAGGTTTCTTGGTTAAATGGAATCTTGTTTGAAGGAAGTTTTCCACAGTAGAACCTCCATGATCATTGTTCATAGTTAGTTGCAGATCCAGGAACCTTCCCTCTCCCCTGCTCTTTCTCCTTTTTTTTAGAAACAACCTATGCTAAGGTTCATTGCACATTATAAAGCCAAAACTTAAGGAAAATACTGAAGTTTTAGACTTCTGTTTGAACCTACAGCCAAGTACACCTTAATTCCCATCTCAAAAATTGCAGACTTCAATATCCACTTCGCATCCAACTACGTAATTATTCCCTATGATTACCAACAAAATCACATCGAATATCAACTGAGGAATTCCATGCAAGTCATGACCTGACACCCGAGAGACCTTGGGGTGATTTTCAGCAACTTGTTGTTGGAAGTCTCCTTTCAAGAGAGGTAGTGCATATATGCACTACCTGTGTTGAGAAAGTGTGCAAAAACACCCATCAACAGAACTAGTGCTAGGAGGGTCTTGTGAAATTGGATTGAATCAGATCATTCTCCCCTGAAATATTTTAGAGAATTCTAAGGTCGACACCAAACAAAGGGGAGCTTCAAGAGTTGCATCCCCCCACCAAGGCTAAACAAACCAATGGAGGAGACTCTGCTTCTTCCTCATCCTCTGTCCCATTCACTTCCCTTCCACCTTCACCTCCCTTCACCTCTTTTCCATCCTCCACCCAGCCATACCAAACTACTTTTCCACCTCTCATCCCCGAAAGATAGGGAGTTGTCTCTCTCTTGGCCCTTCAAGTTTAGGTTGCAGTCCAAACCATCGCAACCTACAGTCCCAGGCTGCTATCTTACAATAGGTGTAGCCCTAGATTGTTGTCCCTCAACAATAGGTACCACCTTTGCCTCATGTCATGGATTTGTTGGCTCAAAATCCTTCACCGTTGCACTTCAATGCTTATCACGACATACCCAAGAATCCGGAGGGCTTTTGCATGAAGTTTAATCCTCGCGACCCACAAAGGGTGACAAAAGAACACATCAAGATATTTGAAACAACAATTACAGATATGCAAATTGATCATGAAGATGTTGCATGCCGCCTCTTTCCATACTCATTGGGGGAGGAGGATTTCTACTGGTACATCAATTTTCCAAGAGGGTCCATTACTTCATGGGACCTCATGAAGAATTATTTCTTGCAAAAGTATAAGATTTCGATCAGCCCTTTAGAGCTATACCAACAGTTTATGTCCATCCAAAGAGAAATTAATGAACCCATTCATTCTTTTAATGATCGCTTCCATTGCGCCTTCATGAGGCTTTAGGATTCATACGTACACAACAATGTTGCAGCCCTACCCATCTACTATGTAGCATTGGATAATCTCATGTCTGCATTCATAAAATGGATGTGTCCGCCGCTCACCACACTAGTGACTGCTTATGTGGAGGTTGTTGTTGCTAGTGTAGACTTGGGGTAGAAAATCTCTGGTCTGCTGCCCTCTTTGGGACTGGTAGCTCATCCAATGCAAGTTCAAGGGCTTAACCAAGCATTCGCTCATTAGATGCCCCTTATGAACCAAGTTCCATAGCTTCCTATCGTACCGCATCCCAAACAACCAATGAATCATGCACCTCCCATGCCTTCTTATTTGCAACCTCAACAATAACAAAGCTATCCTCAGGTTCCCCAACAATAGTAGACGTAATCTCAATAGCCTCAAGCTTTGTTGTATCTTACAGGGCCAGAATTCCCTCCTACACATCAAAATCAGTCGGCGGCCTCGCCTGTCTTTCTTCAAAATCAAGCACCGCTGCCAAGCAGTGCTAGGAAAGACAAATTGGAAGAGTTGAAAAAAATGATAAAGAAAATTTCCATGAAGATGAAAAATTTAAGAAATCAACACAATCAGTTGCCGACCTCCCAATGCAGCCTCCAGAATAACCTCAATCGGGATAGTAGAGACAACAGAGATGGTAGGGATAATCGTGAAGCCAACACCTCTTCTGGGAAAAATTATGACAGAGGGAAGAATTCAAATTAGATCTTTGAGAGGAGACCTTCTCAGAGGAAGAATCACACGTGGAATACAAGGCCCAATAATGGAGGCGTCCCTACTCCTCTTGATCAACCTTCCAGCAATGAAAAGATGACTAGTGGAGTGTATCTCGCTGAGGCAGCCTTGTCTAGATGGTGTCGGATTCACAAGACCAACAGACACTCTGAATTGGATTGTCTTGAATTCCAGACAGCTGCTAAAATCTTCCAAGTGGAGGTCCAAAATGTTGTTGATAGTGCCAGTTGTAGGGACATCATCCCATCTGAGCCTTATGACTCCTCCTATCTCATGGTCAACCAAGCGCCATTCTTGCGGAGTGATCGCAACGAGCTCGAGGTTGAGGTCATCCCTGTTAAGAGTCAAGAAGTGCAAAAGGTAAGTAATGAACAAATTTTAGCTCAACTTTTCGATTCAGTAGATAATGGTCCAGTAGATGGGGAAGAACTGCATGTAGATGAAATTCACATGTTCCATCAGAGGACAACTCCTTACTTCCTTAGGAACAGGTAGGTGGGTGGACCCTTTACAACTTCTACCCCACCTGACCCAAATGCCAACAATAACCACGAATTTCCCCACGTACCTACTCAATATCTCAATAAAGATAGGCCACAAAACTAGCCGCAAAATCAGTCACATAGATAGCCTCAAGGCCAATCCCAAGACCAGCCAAGTCAAACACAAACCCAACCTGCTAGCTCTGCCATAGGTCAAGCCTTTGACTCTGAAATTGAGCAAATGGGTGAATATGTGGCAAAAGAGTTCAAGAAGGTAAAAATTAGCTTATTTGCCTTTGAACTACTCAAATTCCCTATTGTAAGGCATGCCTTCTTTAGAGTAATTAATGGGACCCCATCCTCTCAAGCAACACAGGAGGCATTAGCGAAAAGAGTTACCTTCGAAGAACCTAGACATGAACCCATGATTCAAGACGTCATGAGGAAAAGGAGGGACGTTCCCTCAAATTAGTCCATAAACAAACAGCCAGCAAAAGAATCGCATCTTGATAATAGGCAAGTCACTAAGGACCAGCCTCTTGGGCAGGCATGCCAAGGATAGGATTGGTGATAAGAAAAAAGCTCAAGTGGCTCAAGTGGACATGCCTATGGGCCTCTTTCAAGGAAAATTGGAAACACCACCCTTCCTCACTACCATCCGGATATTCAGGAAGAATTTGCATAATTGCCTCATTGATTCTGGAGTATCAGCCAACATCATGCCCTTGGTTGTATGTAAGGCCCTTAGGATTACTCCCACACCATCGAAGAAAAAGGTGACTCAACTGGACAAAACCGAGGTAAACATTGTGGGAGAAATGAATCGAATCCCAATACAAATTTTTAGAAAAGGCCCCACAGTGACTGTCAGATTCTTAAGATGTATAAGGGTTGTAAGATTTCAGAATAAGTCAGATTCGGACTAAACCAACAACTTATCCTCTTTGAATCAAACACCTAGATCGCTTGACACTAACAGAAGACCTTCACCATCCACTCTAAAGACTTGATTAGAGTTTGACAAAGAAATACCTAGAACAACCCCAGATGATAAGTATGGTTGTTGTGCGCACAGATGTGCCCAGCTAAAAGCAGAGGAACCCCAAGCAAAGCAGTAGCAAAGTGAAAGCAAACAAAAAGAAAACAACCAACAAATCAAGCAACCTACACACAACAACTAACCTAAGGAGAGAGGGAAAGCAGAGTATTTACAAGAAACCTATACTACTCAAAACTGGCTATGTACAAAGATATTTACAAAGCACTATGTTTAGGTAGGGCGAGCTGACATTAATGTTCATTGGATTTCACAATGCATGCACAAGAAAACGGGCGATCGTTATCGTTCTTAACCATGCAAATTTATCTTTATATTCTGAAAAGGCCCTACAGTGACTGTCAGATTCTTAAGATGTATAAGGGTTGTAAGATTTCAGAATAAGTCAGATTTGGACTAAACCAACAACTTATCCTCTTGAGAGAGAGAGAGAGAGGGAGTGGTGCTAGGACGGAGAGACTTGAGAGAGAGAGGGGGGGAGTGGTTGATAGATAGAGGGAGAAAGGGTTAAGGGTAGAGGCTATAAGATTTCAGAATAAGTCAGAAACTCGGGTCAAATCCAATGGATGTTTAGAAAAAAAGTGAATAGATCTATCTGCATATAAATCCAATGGATGTTTAGAAAATAGTGAGAATATATCTATTTGCATATAAATCCTTATTTGGTTGTACATGATGTGTTTATTTTTTGGAGCATGCTTTGATTTGCAAGTAAATCATAGTTTCTTAGACAAGCAATTAAAGTAGGCTACGGAAATAATTTTGGTCATGAATAGATTTTTTTTTGGTTGGTTCATTGAGATTGACAAATTGGTATGTGATTTTTGAAGGGGCTACACATTTACATAATCAAGCGAGTTTAATCATCAAATTTTGGCATGTGGGTTTTGTTCTGATGGAAGAGCTTCCTTCTAAAATCTCCATCTAGGTTTATATACTTTGATTCCTTATGAAAATTTGAAGACAAGATATTTTGCAATCTATAGCGGATGTTCGTGGGAAATCTTCGGGGTCGGCTCACCAAATGTTGAAAAAAGATAGCTTATCTTCACATATGTGCTGAAAATGATTTAAATAATACTAGCATGATTTTGTAGAGATAGAATTGAATAACATACAATATATCCAATACAAAGATTATGAAGCTCTTTGTTTTAGATGTCATACATATCATATTTATGAACATATACTAAAGAATTTCCCTAAGAAGATTCTAGAGGTATCACAAAATTCTCTAGAAGTTCTTGTAGTCAAGGTAAAAGCCAAAGGAAAAATTATAGAAGAAATAGATTCAAATGGATTTATTGTTGTTAAATCTAGATATAAAGGGAAGTTTGTGAATAGTCATACAACAAAATTCCCAAAAAGTATTTTTAGTAAGAGGATTGATGTTTTGGATAATTTAAATGCGTTGAAAAATGATCTAGAAACTTTGGTGTAGAAAGAAACTTAATCTAACTAACTAGACTTCAGAAAAGGCCCTACAGTGACTGTCAGATTCTTAAGATGTATAAGGGCTGTAAGATTTCAGAATAAGTCAGATTCGGACTAAACCAACAACTTATCCTCTTTGAATCAAACACCTAGATCGCTTGACACTAACAGAAGACCTTCACCATCCACTCTAAAGACTTGATTAGAGTTTGACAAAGAAATACCTAGAACAACCCCAGATGATAAGTATGGTTGTTGTGCGCACAGATGTGCCCAGCTAAAAGCAAAGGAACCCCGAGCAAAGCAGTAGAAAAGTGAAAGCAAACAAAAAGCAAACAACCAACAAATCAAGCAACCTACACACAACAACTAACCTAAGGAAAGAGGGAAAGCAAAGTATTTTCACGAAACCTATACTACTCAAAACGGGCTATGTACAAAGATATTTACAAAGCACTATGTTTAGGTAGGGCGAGCTGACATTAATGTTCATTGGATTTCGCAGTGCATGCACAAGAAAACGGGCGATCGTTATCGTTCTTAACCATGCAAATTTATCTTTATATTCTGAAAAAAGAAATTCAACGTTGCAGCACTCAAGTTCAATCATGTCATCATGAAAAATCAACAATTGAAGAGGCTCGCTGAACCCATGGTTAATCCATAAACATGTTCGTTTTCCCTTGTTCCCATAATCAAAATAATAAGTGCAGTTATGAGAAATAATAAGGGAAAGGAAGGATAGAACATGGATGTCATCACATGAAGGTGGCAGCGTTGGACAGTTGAGAGAAAGCACAACATCGTTGATCGTTGCATCGGTGGCCCCGAGCGGGCGCGATGGAGGGTGCAACACTTCAGACATTAAGCTTGCATAAAGCTAGGAGGATGGGGCAACAAACAACTCTTCCAATCTACCAATGGGACCTACAACCCCAGTTGGCAATTCTTCAAAAAGAAATACTTATCCACATTCATCATCTGCAAACTTGGGATCCACTTGGTTGTTGTCCTCAAGGGGTAGCATGTTGTCTTGTCTCCTTCCCCAAGTATCAACCTCATTTTTATGATGTTCAATGTCATGGAATAATGGCATGCATGCATCTTTCCTATTACAGCTCCCTAAATATGAAGGAGGATCAGCAATGGTCATGGTGGAAGGAATTCTAGTTGCGTCTTGTAATTGGTCAATTCCTTCATACTTTTTGGAAGCCATCAAAACACCCCCACCTTTGTCTTCTTCCCTTTGTTGTTCATGCATCTCATCATGACATTCACTCGTTTCCTCTTGCTCACTATCACTGTAAATGGAGAAGGAGCTCCTCTCCCAATCTGGAAACTTTAGTGCATCACTGTTCGGGGGCTCAAGGAGTATGTATTCATCACTATCGTCTTCTAGGATGTGCTCTTCCTCGACATGAGCATACCTTCATAGTGCAGCTCCCAATGGAAAGAAGTCATCAATTGATGGCACCTCATCAAGGGGACCAAAATTCACTATGCAATCTCCCTCCAAAGATTCGCCAAAAAGCCTATCGTCCATGGTGCACAACTACTCTTCAAGAGGAAGAACTTTTTGATGACTGGTGGACAGCATTCCCACTTGATCTACTTCATCACTCGGAGGCTTGAGATTGTGTTGTCATCCTTCTTCTATTGCTGCCCCAACATCCTCTTGAGGTCTGCCTTCAGCTGATCCATCACTTGATTTAGGCTTTTTGTCTTCTTCTTCAATATGGGAAGCAAGTAGAGGAGGTCGGGCGCTTTGCTGCTCCACTTGTCCTCTAACTTGTTTGATAGCCTCTTTGCATAGTCCGCATGTGAACTCCGAATACGATGAATTATGAAGTCTGCACCAATTTGGTAGCAAAAACACCTCCAAGTCCACTTGACATCTTAGCTCAAACCAATCCCCTACTAATCTAGAAATGAGCTGGTCATATCTTTCCGCTATTGGGTCCCCATCATCACTTGAAAAAGAAGCTTGATGGTAGACAGTCGTGGCGAGTGGTTGTTCCTACTCCAAACTTTCATTTTTAAATTCTTGATTGTTGTCATTGACAAAGGAGAGGTCTTCTAATCTGATTTCAATTATACCTTCGTCATCATTTTTTGTTGCTCCAAGGTTGTCAACCTTTTCTTCTTCATGTTCTTCAACATCTTCATTGGTTGTCCCAGCATGCACGACTGCAAACTTCATTGGTTCACTGTCACCTACCAATTGCTCTTCTTCTAAAGTGGATGACTGCCTTTGATTGGTGGAGGGAAGACCTTCTAAATTAGTTTCAATCAGATTTTCACCAAGACACCTTACTATCTTAGTGAAATCTACCTCTTCCTCCTTGCTTTCAACTTCAATGTTTGCTACTCCAACATCAGCTTGTATCAAATTTCTTGGTTCATCCTTACTTTGTTGTCCTCCAGATGTTGAGAACTCTTTTGTCTCATGGGATAACTTCTCTTCATTGGGAGTTGGTTGCTCCAACTTGTTCAGACAAACCTTGGCTTGAGCAGTGATGTTGTCACATGATGGACACATAAATTTTGAATGTGGTGCATTGTGAAATCTACACCAACTTGCCATTAGTACTTCCTCCAATCTTGGTCCATCCTTGCTACTCAAATGTTCTTGGATCAGCTCCTTGAATGCTTTGGCTACCATGGTTGTCAACTCTTCCTCTAGGTCTTCAGGAGCCAAGGGCTGGTATATTTCCCAAAAGGGAATTTCTCCCTGCAAGATCCTTTTGATTATGCTCAAGAAAGTCAAACATCCCAATTCGTTGTGCCTGTGAGTGCAATGGTTCTGACATCTATCTACCAATGCAAATTGTTGCAATGGCTTCTTCAGTCTCTTTTTCAAATTTGCATACAGCAGAGTGATGTTGATTTGTATGTGCTGCTCCATTTTGACTCAACTCCTTTTCCCTTCAAGATTTTTTTATTTTTAGCATTAAAAGAGATCTCCCTATCTCAAATTTCTTCTTGAAAGTGCTCTTTTCGATTTCCAACTTTCAGTTTTGTAGCCTCAACATGTCATGCCCTCCTTCTAGTGCCAATTCTATTGATGGCGTTAGGAGGAGGGCATAAAATGAATCACTTCCAACCTTTAGCTTTGTATTCCCAACGTGTCGACCCTCCTTCTAGTGTCAGTTCTGTTGATTTGTTTTTTATGCACTTCTCAACACAGGTAATGCATAGCTACATCACCTTTCTTGAAAGACAATCTTCCACAGTCAGATTGTAGAACACTATCCCAAGGTCTCTAATGTTAGGTCTTGACAGTGCTTAAAATATCTCAGTTGATTTATGTGATTTCCTAGAATCACAAGGTAGACTTACAGATGAGTTACAAAGCATGGGAAGTTGGGTTTGCAAATACAGTTTTAAAGTGTTGGAAGTGAATGAACAATGGCTATCCATTCAAAACAGCAAGCTGAAACTCATCAAGTTCATCTGATTTAGCTTCATGGTGATGCTTTGGATCCTACTCTAATGAAGGATTAAAATAAATAGCAAAAGGAGAAGGGTTAAGAAAGTTGTTCTAATCCTAAGCTACGAATGAATAGTAACAATGGTGGCTACTACAGTAGACAAAATCCCTAAACTGGGTTTTGCTTGGCCAACAGAAACCTACAGTTGCACAAAACCAGTGCAATCTTCTAAGGACTGTAGATTTTCAAATTGCATATGCACTTCATGCACATGCGATTGAACTAAGTTGCAGCATTGAAATCAAGAAGCCCAGGCTAACTTTACACAGCAGTTTGTCATCAACAAGTGCTAAAAATATGGGCTGAAAGTTCATCAAATACCATAACAGCGATTTTCATTATCACCTCCATTCAAGAATCTACAACTAAAACTACTATGGAAGTTGAACCATGCATACATAAAGAGCAAACTCAAAAGGAACACCCATAAATCATAGAATGTTGATTTTTATTGCTGCAGAATGTCTTTACATCAGTTCTCCAACCCTTTACAAATGAGGGGCAAACCCCTATTTATAGTTTTCCAAAGCCCAAATGAATGGCTAGGATCAATTTGCAACGAATGGCCTAGATTTGTTTACAATAGGTTTTCACCTACCCCAAAATATTCAGCAATTAAAAATACATTCCCTATTTTTTCTTTGTTTTGTCATCTAGTGCTAGTCACTGTAACAATTTCGTCATTTAGCTGATTTCCCTTTTCACTGTAGCAGAAACTTCCTGAAAGTTGCCCTCTTACTTGATGTGTTTGCAGTGTTCTTCCTTGGATCAAACGAGCCCGTTGACAATTGGCATCAATGGATTGGTTGCCCTTGATTCGAGCGAACAACTCCCATATGCTTTCTTCAAGACCACCCCTTTGCATTTTGTCACTGACTCCTTGGCACAGGCCTCCTTCTAATGCTAGCTCTATTGATGGGTGCTACAAGGAAAGGTGGGCATAAAATGAATGGTGATAGGAGCTATATGCCTTTCCTTGTTCAGCTTTCTCGATGGGTTTCTTGACGAACCCGCAATAGACTTCTTGAATCTAGCATACATGAAGTGTCGTAAGTGCTTTCATACATAAATCAAGGAAAACGTTAGTCAAATCTTGCAAAATCCTTGTTAGATCCATCCATGCATAATCGAAAGATCATAATATTCATATTTGAAGCTCATTTGGACCATAAATATTAATGCGGGCCCAAGGGGGCGAACAGCGAACGAAGGACAACAAACCGGAAGAGAAATTCTCGGAGCCCACAACACATAGCAAAACTGAGATTTTTCAATTATAGCGCATGGGAAAAGGGGAAGGAAGAGTGCCTAGAAAAACTTCCTTAAGATTGGACTCATTTGACAAAAATTGGAAGCTCAAAACGGCCACGGAGGGGTCGGGCTCCGGAGGCCGGGTCGCCGGGGCTCCACAGATGTTCAAAATGGCCACAGAGGGACAGAGTCCCGGAAACAGCCACGGAGGGGCTGGGTCCCGAAGTTCGGGTCGCTGGGGCTCCACAAATGTTCAAAATGGCCACGGAGGGACGGAGTCCCCGAAACGAGCACGAAGGGGCCAGGTCCCGGAGGCCGGGTCGCCCAGGCTCCACGGATGTTCAAAACGGGCATGGAGGGATGAAGTCCCGGAGGCCGAGTCGTCGGGGCTCCACGGATGTTCAAAACGGCCACGGAGGGGCTGAGTCCCAGAGGTCAGGTCGTAGAGGCTCTATGGATGTTCAAAACAGCCATGGAGGGACAGAGTCCTGAAAACGGCCACGGAGGGGCCGGGTCCCGGAGGCTGGGTCACCGAGGCTCCACAGATGTTCCAAAACAACCAAAGTGGGACAAAGTTCTGAAACCACCGAAACTTAACGGAACATTGACGAAACTTTGGCAGTTCACTTAGGCACCTCAAACACATCCCAAATCCACCAAAAAGGTATCCCCAAAGTCAAAAATGTGGAAACCAGATCGGCGGGGGTCCACGAATGTTTCCAAAATAGCCAAAGAGGGAGGGAGTTCCAGAGGAAAAATTCTAAAACCACTGAAACTTAACGGAGCGTTGACGAAACCTTGACAGTTTACTTAAGCACCACAAACACATCCCAAATTCACCAAAAATTTATCCCCAAAGTGAAAAATGTGGAAACCGGACTGGTAGGGGTCCACAGTTGTTTCCAAAACAGCCAAAGAGGAAGGGAGTTCCAGAGGGAAAGTTCTGAAACCACCGAAACTTAATGGAACGTTGACGAAACTTTGGCAGTTCACTTAGGCACCTCAAACACATGTCAAATCTACCAAAAAGTTATCCCCAAAGTCAAAAAATGGAAACCAGACCGGCGGGGGTCCATGAATATTTCCAAAACAGCCAAAGAGGGAGGGAGTTCCGGAGGGAAAGTTCTGAAACCACCGAAACTTGACCGAACGTTGACGAAACTTTGGCAGTTCACTTAAGCACCATAAACACATACCAAATCCACCAAAAAGTTATCCCCAAAGTCAAAAATGTGGAAACCGGACCGGTGGGGGTCCACGGATGTTTCCAAACTAGTCAAAGAGGAAGGGAGTTCCAGAGGGAAAGTTTTGAAACCACTGAAACTTAATGAAACGTTGACGAAACTTTGGCAGTTCACTTAGGCACCTCAAACACATGCCAAATCCACCAGAAAGTTGGCCCCAAAGTCAAAAATATGGAAACCAGACCGACGAAGGTCCATGGATGTTTCCAAAATAGTCAAAGAGGGAGGGAGTTCCGGAGGGAAAGTTTTGAAACCACCGAAACTTAACGGAACATTGACGAAACTTTAGCAGTTCACTTAAGCACTACAAACACATCCCAAATTCACCAAAAAGTTATCCCCAAAGTCAAAAATATGGAAAAAAGTGAATCGAGCGATCAGGGACCAAGTTAGCAGGAACAAGACAAAAGGCAGAAAAGGGATGGGGGACTTTGTTTCTCCCTGGACTTGAATACCACAAGTAGGTGAATTTGGTAAGGGGAATTTGATCGTTTGAAGGCACATGACCAATTTGGGCTTGGAAAATGGGGCACGCAAAACAAGATAGGAGCAAAGCAGCCTATCGGGAGCGAAAAAAAGGGGGTCCCTACCTACGGCAGGGCGTTTGTGCAAAACATTGACAACATCCAGTTCGGCCAAAAATTGTAAACCAGTATTGTGGGATCACTCATTGGCTAAACTAGGGGTAAAGTATTAAGATTGTGTTTCATAAGCATTTTCAATATAATATGCATTTCAAAAATTGTTTCAATATGTTAAGATCATCATTAGCTAAATCCATATTATCTCCATAACATAACATAAAAAATATTTTATATGTACTAATGGATTACCTCTTGCATCATATTTTTTAAAATATGTTATCACAAATCCACTTGGTAAGGGGTAAATCAAAATTCTATATGCCAATATATTGTATAATATCAACCTAGTAATATTATTTAGTTTAAAGTTTGGTTCATGATCATCAACCTAATTTTTTAAGTCATTCAAACTACACATGAGGGAATGTAAAATATCATTCTCAACATGTATTATATCCATATTTGTTTGTAGATCATGTGTAATAGTCAAATAGGATGAGGAGATGTATCATCAATGAGTGACACATTATCCTCACATATATCAAGTAAAAAATTTAAAAGATCTGCATGTTATTCTTCATCATTGTATATTTAAATCATGTGTTTATTTATTAAAAAGTATATAAGAATGTACGAGCCACAATTATTTAAGAATACATCCAATAACTCAAGGATATATCATGATAAAGCATGAAAGGATCCAAAGGAGTGTCTTCATCAAAAGAGGTATATTATCATGATGTATTAAAATATCCATGAAATCCACTAAAGAAGGGTCATGAGAAGAGAAAGAATGAGTCATGAATAAAAAGAATTCTAAGGGTAAAAATAAAGTAATCTATTGAAAAACATAAAAAATCATTGAAGGATGTATAATAAGTATGATATGAGTCAAACCATTATTTATCTATATTAACTAAGGTATCACCAAACACATTCATTAATGTAGCATATTATCTATATAAGCATGATATAAGAACAAGAAGGATTTATTTAACATGTAGATGTGCATCTTCATTACTAGTAAAGTGTAAGTGCAATTAAATGAGAGATAAAATAGAGATCCAAATTGACCATTATTTTTAGAAATAAGTTCAATCTATATTTGAATGGTAATTTGAGATTCTTACATTAAAAATTAAAAAATGATCACACTTACAAATTTAATCCAAAAAGCAATAATAAATTTACAAGTCAAGAGTGAGAAAATCTAAAAATTAGTAATGATAAAATTAAGATATAGAATACCATAAACAAATTTGACACAAAATTATACATCACATTCTAATAAAACTAGAAAATGAAAATAATAAAATAAGCCACAAATATAGCAGCGAATTCAAGTAGTAGCATATTAAGAAAAGATCAAGGATGTGAATCTAGAGAAAAAAACCAAAGGAAAAGACGACTGGATAAAAAATGTGTGAATTATGAATACCATAAAGAATAAGGAAAATAATTTGTTCATACAATGTTTAGCTATGATAAGGGTTGCCGATAGTTTTGGACCTTCTATTGAAAATGTTGCTTCTCATCCTCATGTTCATGGAGTCATGATACAGACTAATCGTGCAACCACTTCTATTTATTTTCCATCCATATAATATGATGAATAGTTCACACAAATGTGGACCGTTTCAGCATCACTCCATAGAATTGTCACATTTCAACACAAGTATATAATTGATTGAATATAATGGGGTGGTGGTTCTTCCAATTGTCCAGTCTTAGATTAAGGAATTGAAATATTTCATAAAAATATTCAAACTTTAAGCTAAATTTTCAACTATTTTACTGATTATTGGGGTTTCTTTAGCATATCTAATTTAAGAATAAACTTAAATGACATTGAGATCAATGTTAAGGTGTGGATGGTTGTTTCAATCAAGTGTTTCTACAAGATTGGTAAATAGAATCTCCACCTTCACTGTAGAAAGATTGGAAGTGGTTGGTTGAAAAACTTCTACTTGATTATCAATGGATTTGAATTCAACAATTTCAATCTACGAGCTTTGTCACTAGAGTATTTAGTCTACCACCACCACACAAACTTGAGGTTTTTCCAAAAAAAATAAAAATTCTTAGTGTTGAAAACAAATCATTTCTATTTAAGATCTATTTTCTTTATCAAGGTCTTTAATAGATGATAGATTTTGGCATATAAGTATTTCTCACCTTCTTTTCCCTAGATATTGATAGTGTGAGACTATAAAACACCTTTTTTGGTTTTGTGTTCATACTTGGCTTAGAAATAGTGGACTCACTACTTTTTTCAATATTTCTAGCTAGAAGATTTTCCTTGGCAAATAGTTTTGTTTAAGGGATTCTACTCTTGTACATGTATAGCTAAACCAAAATTGATTTTTTAATTTTTAATTTTATTTTTAAAAATGAAAATAAAGATATAATGCAAATTTGAATTATGAAGTTGTTTGCTGCCATCTTTTACTAATTAAATTATTCTAATTTCAAACATTATGCTCTAGATGCACATCCAAAAAAAAGAAAGTGGATCTAGAGATGGAGCATCTCTAGACCCTTGTAGATCACTAGGGTAATGTCATATGTGAGATAAGTCACATTTATTTTGTATTGTCTTTGCCATCATTCCCCTTTGTGTGGGGTCTTTAGGGAACATGATGGGTGTCAGTCCCATACTCATCTACTCAATTAGCCATGGTTTTAACCAAGTTCTAAGAAAGTGCAATGGTAGTGGTGGTGGCTTTGACCATAATAGTGTAGGGCTCAACACTTGAGCCATCCTATTATATATAAAATTACAAATCATTTATGTGGATATCTTGTACACTAGACAAGACATGGAGGATGAGGGAATTGATGAAGCTCTTACATAGTGTAAACCCATACATGAAGATGTAGATCCCACTAATGGGAGTGGTTAAGGAATAAACTAGATGATCATCTCATAAACTATTGGTTGGCAGAGCTCTCTAAACTAAATGTTTTGTGATTTAAGCTTTTGTAATATTTGAGGTTAAATATTTATATCTTTTATGTTAATATTATTGTTTAGATTTTTTGTTCATTCAAAATATTTTTATAAACATGTATTATTTTTTTATTATTCAAATTCATTGACATGCTCAAAAATTAATTATTATGTTTTCTTAACTTTTGGTTGACATGAGTTTAATCCTTAAGGTATGAAACAATCCACTTATTTTGTAATAATTATAATTATTTTTAAATTTGAAAAGAAATATTTAACAATTAGGTTATAATCTAATTGTTTATAAGTCAATCAATTTTTTGGTTAAGAGAAATAACAAGGTGAAAATGCCACTCAATTTAAAAAGCATCCATCATATTAATGCAGGTACAATTATAGCATCACATGCAAGTAGTAGGTATATGAAGAAAACTAATTAAAAGCATGAAGTTTTCACAGTCCAAGATAAATTAGAGAGAATTTTTAGATCGAAATTGTGTAGTTTATTGAATCAACATTACTGATCAAACTCCATGATCCATCACAGTGAACAAAAAGAGAGAATAATGTCAAAACATTGAAAAGAAAACACAAAACAAAAGTAGTGAGAACAATAAATAATCATCCAATTTATATTGATTGAAATTTACGTTTAACCGTTGAATTGAATTGAATGTGATTTCAATCTAACTACATAAAATATCAAAAAGATACAAATCAAAGTTGGCCATGTGTAAGTATAGAAACGTATGACTTACGTATCTTACTCTAATAATAATACCCTAAGAAAACAACAAGGCAAAGGAAAATGTCCATACAATGGCCATCTCTAGGGCGGGGAGCCGATTGTTCTGTACGTTTGTTGTATTGGCTGGACTTCCTCTTGTGCCTGTTGCTTCCCTTCCTCATCCTCACCGAATCCTGGGACGAAACGACCATGCACTTTCCTCTATCTCTTCTCAGTCTGTACAGTATGATATCAAATACTTCACACAGAATTTGGACCATTTCAGCTTTACACCTCACAGCTATGTTACTTTTCAACAGAAGTATCTCATTAACTCACTTCACTGGGGCGGTGCTTCATCCAATTCTCCTATCTTCGTTTATACAGGAAACGAAGGCTATATTGAATGGTTTACTCAAAACACAGGCTTTATGTTCGACATTGCCCCTCAATTCAAGGCTCTTCTCCTCTTCATTGAGGTATGCTCTGCTCTGCTCTGCTCTACATAGGGTTCTAGTTTATTAAAAAAAAATATATATAGTTGAAATAAGAGCTTGTTCATTAGATCTATAGAAAAACTAAACAAAAACATATACCATATAAAAATCTCGAAAAATCTACAATATAAATACTTTTATAAAACATCCTGGATCTAAATCTAACTACCCATTATAAGGAAAAAGATGTACTAGTTCATAAATTGTGTATTTCCTGTGATGGGTGATATATTGAGGCCATAAAAATCTACTGAATGTTTCTTCTTTACATGCAATTGCAAAAGCTTTGTAATTTTATTCGGAACAAACTGTGGAAATCTATTTTGGTTCTATTTTAGTGTCATTAGCCCAAGTAGTTTGAATTGATTTCAGCACCGTTACTATGGCCAATCAATGCCATTCGGGATTAAAGATGTAGCTTACAGCAATGCCACCACAATGGGCTATCTAAGCTCCTCTCAAGCCTTGGCTGATTTCGCTGTATTGATTACAGATCTCAAAAAGAATTTAACAGCAGAGGATTCACCCGTAGTTGTGTTTGGAGGATCTTACGGTGGAAGTAAGTGTGTACTAATAATTGTGTTATGAGTTTCTAAATGCAGTGATGAAACCCTGTTTATATGGGTATTTGTTAAATGGGTTTGCAGTGTTAGCGGCGTGGTTCAGACTGAAGTACCCACACATTGCAATTGGGGCATTGGCATCATCTGCTCCGATTTTGGCTTTTGATCTCATCGTACCTCCAGCTGGTTTTGACAACATCGTCTCAAATGACTTCAGGGTATTACCAATTCTTCCCTTGTAACGCACATTTCATGAGGTTTTCACAGTTCATAAGATTCAAATGGAAATGGCTTTAACTTTTGTTTTTGGGTTTTGGTAGAGTGAAAGCGAAAACTGCTACAATGTTATAAAGAAGTCATGGAAAATATTGGAGGAGATGTCAACAACTCCAAGCGGCAGAAGATCTCTCAAAGAATCTTTCAGACTCTGCAAGTAAAACCAGAGAACCTTTGTACAATATTATCTAATATTTCTTTATCTTCTCTCATAGAAAATTTGTTGGTATTCGTTCAGAGATAGTGACGTTGATGGTGTGGAAGGGTGGCTGAGTGGAGCTTACTTTGAAGCTGCAGAAACAGATTATCCAACGCCTGCTAACTTTATTCAGAATTTGCCAGCCTATCCAGTGAAACAAGTAAGGAAATTTTATACCCATTTATCGTCATTAGTCTATATTAGAGAGAAACAAACAAACTTTACATATGGAGAAGTATATTCAAAATCTGATCTTGGGTTCTAAAAATTAAAGACTATGATGTAGTATTTTATCATCTTCACCTTCCAAACCTAATTATGATGAGGATGTAATTTTTCTCATTGCTGTGATGAATCACAGAGTAGGTCGAAATATCTATGCAGAATCTTGTTTAATTTTTTAAAGAGCTTTCTTTTCATTAGTTATGTACTTTGAAAAATTATTTTCTTAATGATTCTCTTCTTTGTGTAGATGTGTAAGGCAATAGACAATCCATCTAGTGGGACTGATATCCTAAACCAACTATATGGAGCAGCAAACATGTTTTATAACTATACGGGGAACATGAGTTGCTTTGATTTGGGATTCAGTGATCCCCATGGAGAGAATGGCTGGGGATTTCAGGTTCAATCTTTTTGTTATTGTTTAACCATAAAATTGTTTCAAATGACTTTTTTTGGGAAGCCAGCGCGCCATAGCGCTTCCGCCGCGGCGCAGCAACGCGACGGCAGCCACGCGCATTTATCCGTGTTACGTTCTGAGCATCGCACCTTCGAATCACCGGACGATGCCGCATTGAACATTAGCGCCGGCCACCGGAATACCCAGGTACGCGAAGACAAACGAATGATATTGAGACGGATATTGAAGGCTGGCGAAGACCACTTTCACACCGGAGATCAACTTCACGGTCTTGAGCTCCATGACGATCCACCTGCATCCTTGAGGAAATGGCGGCACCGGTTGCTACTAACTCACACGCGAAGAGGCCTGAGCCGGATGGAGCGACGAAGAAAGCGAATGGATGGAGGCATCCGATGAGACAACCACGGTCGCGGTTCGAAATTACGCTTAGTCGTCTTTGTTCTGTTTATTTTGAAGCTGCTGCGGCACGGCCTTTACCTTTAAGGCTGGTGGCTGAGACGAGCGAGTTAGCAAAACGCCGCTTGCTGGAGCGCGCCTGAAATTCAATGAGCTGAGCTGATGACATTACTGTTGAAATTGCATTGATTGACAGGCCATGGATGATAAAATTATGAGGATCTGGATGGTTTTAACAACATTGATCACAATGAAGGATAAAGATCTGGTTTAGAAATAAAGGTCGATGAAAATAAAAATACCAAATAGTTTCATGGAGTTGAGAACTAACAATATTTTTCTAAAATATTTTCATGGTTTGTTCTATTTTATCTCTATATTTCATAATTATTTCAACATAAAAAACTACTTAAGAACAACATATTTTAGATTCTTTTTAATTTTGTCTAAAAGAAATGGATTTCTCATTCATATTTTAAAAAAATATACATGTTCACTAACTACCAAATCTACTCTAGTTAGATGCAATCATGAAGACAATGGACCGATCGAGGTGCAATGGTTACGCCGATATTAGGATATACCTGGGTAATATATTGAAGGGCAGGGGTAAAAATCGCAAGAAAACGTAAATTTGAATCTACAAAATGTATACATTTGAATCAAATATTCCCCACAAGTATAATGCATGCATTTAATTTTTAATTAACTATAATATAAGTGTAGCTTTATGCATCACTATATACTAAAGTAAAAAGTTGTAAGCATGTCCAATCACCTTATCTAAAGACCGCAATCGAATGGACAATCAGTAAAGCAATGTGAACACTCAGACGATTTAAATCATTTTGTATTTCTTCTAGAACCATCAAACAAGTAAGATGATTTAAATCGTTTTGCATCTCTTTTAGAACCATTGAATACGTGAGATGATTTAAATCGTTTTGCATCTCTTTTAGAATTCGATTCACTTCAAAAAGGGAACACCTTCCACATAATAATTAAAGAACCCTTTCAAGTGCTAAAAGTCGATTTTGATAGGACTTTGCGAGGACAAAGACGAATATAGAGATTATACGTAAATATAAGTGAGTGGCTCTTCGTGTAAAAGTCATATAAATAAACTATAAATTTGATTTTCTTTTACTATAATATAAGGATACTTTCAAGAAACAAAACCAATTCTTATAGATAATTTCAAGAAACATGCTTGTGGCGAGTTCTACGAAAACATTCCAACTTACTGGGTGATGTTGCCAGCTTTATGGAGAAGTTAGTAAGAATTTGCACACCATCGAGGAAAACTCAATCCATTGAAGTAGAAATGAACAGACACCATAGATGTGACGTCTCAGCCCTCGATAAGACATTGGTAAGCCAACAATTTTTTAACTGTAAGAAACACAATAACGAAGGCGACCGTTTGTCAAGAGAGAAGAAACCAAATACTAAGGATGTTAAATACCTGGAACTTATTGCGAATGTGTAGATAATGTGTTGCTTTATTCCAAGATTATTTAGGGGCACCAAAATGTGTGAGGAATGCCTCATTTTACATCCTCAAAATGGAGGAACTTTACACCTCCTCTGTTCTCTTTTCCTAGCCAAAAATGAGCATGGCTTCGTAGAGTATCTCGAGCATTTTAGGCCTCGCCAAAGAGAACAGAATCGATGGATTATCAAGGTTTCCATCCTTGCAATTAAATTTTCCATTCTGTGGCTAAACCCACAGAGTGCTTCGTGTACAGTATATTTGAACTACAATATTCTTTTGGGATGAATTGCATTGTTTAATTAGGTTCTGATGTGCAGAGAGAATCTCTCTATGCACTCATCCTAAAGAATGTGTTGGTTGTTTATGGTGGGGAAATTGTAAAATATAGTTTGTTTGTTTTTGTTTTATTTTGGTTTGGTCTTTAAAGGACTTGTTTGAGTAGGGGATGGCATGATAAAACCCAAGAGGGGCACAAAAAACTACTGCAGTGCCATTGGATACTTGGATGGCTGTCTAGATTTAGACCTCAGTGCCGAAGAATTTATCCTAATGGGAAGAAAACATTGCGTGGATATATGTATGATGGCTTAAAAAATAGCATATGAAAATGAGCTTGTTTTCAATGCATATTACTACCTAGAATTATTGAGTGAATCCCATGATAAAATTTATTGCAGTCTCTGCACCCAACTATGGAAATATTTTGAATAATTTTAACTAAAATAAAATACAATAAAATTCTAAACGAATATTTTTTTGTCTTAAAAATTACACTAATTAACATTCTAAGTGTTTAAGATTTTACACTAACCATCTCCAACATTGTTGCTACAGTGTGCAATGTGATGTTAAATTTTCCACCCAATACTTTTTCCCACATTTTTCATTAAACCCATAGATATGAATTTTCCATTTGTTGAATAAGTTTTTGTTATTGCATCCAACTAAACATTGTTATCCCAATATTCTCAAATTGTCGTTTAACCTTAAATAATTATCTTATCAATCGAAATAATAACAATAACTTTTTCTCCCTCTTTTACCATAATAATGTTATTATTCCTTTTTTTTTAACTTTTCTAAGAGACACATACACAACACCATCAATACATAATATTATATTAACAATCTTCTAAACATTGAAAAGAATATTGTTGAACTTGTTGTTACATATTTCTCTTAAGATATGTGTCCATTTATCTATTTATCTATTTTTCTAACTCAACATAGTTTACAAACCTATCCCAATATAATATTCACCTTTAATGACTTACAGTTAAATTCACTATATAATTTAACACGACAGCCAAATAAATATACCCACTTAAATCATCCATAAAGATGTGTGGATGATTAAAAAAAATAAAAGATTGTATTGCTGGGATAATTTGAGATGGTTTCATCTTTAAATCTAACACCATCCTTGTTTATAAGATTTCTACTTTTATTATTAACCATGGGAATAGTATTATTATTTTTTATGAAAATTAATAATAGTATTATTGATAACTATGTGATTAATTTTATCATGCTAACCTATATAGGGTATCTAACCAATCATTACCTCCCTCACTAATATTGTTACAATTATCCACATAAAAAGCTTATCTTTAATGATAAAATTTATCCTAATATTTATCTCATGAATTACTAACACCACTCTTTATAAAACATTAATATTATGACAACAATTTTATTTATTCTCATTTTGTTTTGGGATTGATAATAAATTTTATGTGTCATTCTAATCCCAGCTAAGACATTTAAATGATGTTATAGAATCAAAATAAAATAAGGAAATATTAGAACTTAAGTGTCCAATTTTATTGCCTTATATATACACAAATATCTCCTTATTATTTATTGGCTTCTGAATTACTGGCTTTATAAATAAGGGACTATTGTAGAATTTAAAACCTCTATATGTTAAAGAGAATAACATTTCAATTTTTTTTTATCTCCCTATCAAATTAAATAAAATTTAATATAACTTAAACTTAAAAATTATTAATAACAAACTTCTAACTTTTAATAATATTGTGATCTTAATGTGAAAACTTAAGATAAATTATACTTAACAAATTAACCTTGGTAAAACTCATAACTTAAATTTATAACTTTTAATTTAAATAAAATAATTTAAACCCTTATCCTTTTGAACAAATACATTAACATTTTACTTTCCATCAAATAAAATTAATGTTAACTAATAAATCTCTATTTAAGAAAATGTTCCAAAGACATGACTATTATTTAAACCCTTTTGTTCTTTTAATAAGATATATTAATGTGATTATTTATATTCAGACTTTTTTTTAAAATTCCTAATTACCATGTTAAGTCACATACTCACATGAGAGGTGAGGTAAAAAGGGGGTGAATTAAAAATTTTAATTATTAGTTTATTTTTTAATGCATTGAATGATTTTCATGATGTTAGGTGAACATCTCCTCCATTTAAATTATTTTATTGCTGCATAGTATCCAATACTAAAATACATATAGTCTTCCTCTATTTTTTAATATTTTTATTTATTTTATATGTATAAAGATAGATATATATATTCTTATTGAGAGTTTAAGCATTCCTTAAAGATACCACTAAATATTTCAACTAAGAAACTAAAGGAAATGATTTAAAATACTTACGCAAGGGGATTGCTTTATTTCATTCATTTCTTTGCTAGAAACGTCAAACACCCTAATCATCCTTTTTAACTTGCATTCTTTTCTCTTTTATTTGTGCATTATTTGGTTGATTCAAGGAGTGACGGAATGGAGAAATGTGTTTGGACTTTTTTTCTTTATGTATATTTATTTGTTTCAGCTACACGGGATATTATATGTTTGTCATTTTATTTTATTCTTTTCTTTTTTTTGAAAAGATATTTGGAGGGGTGGAGGATTGTATGACCAATTCATCTCTTTTTTTTTCTTTTTTACTAGAATTCATACACAGTAATTTAATGACTATTAAGCAATACTCCAACAGGCTGTATCTACAATAAAACACAAAGAATGCTGCTGAAAAGCACATACGTAACTACCATAAATTCAAACAGATAGAATTGCTGCCTCTCTCACCCACTTAACTAAAGAACCGGAAAATAATTATCACAATAAACAAATCTGAAGGTAAATATACCATTTAAGATGGAGGGAGTACCGAGAAGTTGTAAAAATAGAAAATAAAAAATTCGAAGTGGGCACTGCATCAGATAAACCCTATAACAAATTACTAACCTGTAAGATCTATCTTAAATATGAGACTGCTTGTATAATAGATATGGGTATTGCTGCTAAAACCCGTCAATAGAAATACTAATGCTTACCAGAAGATGCACCAGATGATTTGGGCATTTTATTATACAAATTTCATGATAAATTTCACAAATACCCACTACACAAAAATGAATTTAGGATGCATTCACACCATCAAAGAAGCACAAAAACAAGAAGTATACAAATTTTTTGTCATGAAGAAAGATATGATTCTGGTGAAAAGGCTTAGACAATGAGAACGGAGGTTATTGGCTGTATTTTCCTTCACAAAATCCTAAAAAATTTCAAACTGTTTACTCTATATCTAAGCACACAAGACATTTATAAAGACACAACTCCTATTTATTATGCATAAACGTCTCAGACCTGGTTTGGTGCTTGATCTCAACCTGGGAAATGGTGGAGTCGGCCATAGAACAACCCAAAATACACGTCCACCTTCAGAAATGGCTTCTCAGATGGCAGCCTCGTCCAAATGATGGTGCATCCTACCTCGTATGCTTCAACACCCTCCCTAAACCCGCTCATCAATAGCCATGACCCCTTTGTGATGAGAAACAATGGGCCTGTCGAAGGAGAATCCGTCAACTCCCTTCAGAGAACCAACATTTACTCTGCTCGCACTCTAACTCAGACTTGGAAAAATTGTGACTTTGGTGTCGAAGGAAGAGCTTTGAAATCACAATGCAGAAGTGGATCCATCTTAAACCTGGTTGAAATTTATTACCTCTAGCGAATTTGGTCATTTCTTAAATGCCTGGCAACGCACAGAGAGTCAAGTAAAACGGCGCGAGTGGCGAGGGCCCATACCTGCTGACGCGAAGGACGAATGGCCCTGCCCGGTGACTGCGTAGCGGACTGCACATCGTACGTCGGGAATTTCCCACCGGAATAGTACCAACTACCCAAACATCATTGAATCAAAATAACACATTTTTCCTCGTATCATATTAATAAATTCATTGATATCAAAAGACCTACATATTCTAGACATGTCTAAGTTGAGTTGGTGATACAAATAAGGGTACTTATATACTCAAGAATATGGAACCGAATGAAAGGTTGCATTCTCCTAATATTTATATCAAAAAAATATTTAAAAAACTCTTATAAGGTCTCTAAGAAACAAATGAAACTAAATTTAAATATTCTCTAAAGAGATCAAACTCTTTGTAGTCATTGAATAGGATTACATAAACCGTGTTTTGGTACTAATTTTGTACATTAATTAAATGCTCTTGTTTACTAACATGAATATACAATGAACACTCTTGAGACAAAAATTTACTAATTTAAATCAAAAAGATATATCAAACCATTTAACCCTAAACATGTTTATTTTATAGGAAAATTGTGAAACACCCAACATGTTGATTTTTCAACTATGAAAAGACAACATTACATATAAATGAATTGGAAAATTTTGGATAGTATCTTTGCTTACAAATTTGATTTTTATTTTATCTAAATCCAAAAAATATCAAATGTAAAAAAATATATATTAATATTTGTATAAAAAATAAATAACCCTGTCCTTAAACTAGATCTAACTAATGACTCTAAACTTCTCCCTTAGGATCCAAATCTACAAAGAAAAAATCCAATTTATTCTTTCACTTTCAACCTGAAACAATATAATTTTGACAACTTTCATAAGCTCTATTCATCCATTTTTACCAATATCTTCACTATTATGATAGAAATGAGAAGCTTTCGAATAAATTGCAAAGAAATATCAAAAGATAAAGTAGGAGCTCCTCCCTTAGTGTGATACCTAAATAAAAATACAAAAAATAAAATAGAAATTGAAATAGAATAATTCATGAGCAACACCATCCTTCAAAATGGCTCCTATTGATGGCTCCTATAACCTAGCAACTAATCATATAAGACTCGATCAAACACAACATGAAAATTATCCTTAATTACAATTGTTCCTTCACGTGTAATGTCCCCTTTCTGGCCATTCCCAAATTATAGGTGATATCATCCCACTCCCTATTTCTAATATGCTAAAGTATAAAAAATTAGAAAACAGTTGATTTGCTGTTTATTTGTGAAGTTGCCCAAACATTAAGGAAATTATAAGCCAGGATGGTAGCTAAATGAAAGAAGTCTAAGGCTGGAAGGTTAAACTTTTTGAAAAGTTTGTTGGTTCACAAAAAGTGCACAACATTTAGTCTATCACAAGGTTTTTGAGTTCTCTTCAAACGTGTAACAAAGTAAGGTAAGTTTGATATTTTTCAAAGTTTGACGGTTCATGAAATAAATGAAATTGTGACAAGGTTCTTATGTTTTCCAATTCACTAAAAGTGGAAGTGCAAAAAAAATATTTCTTCAATTCCTTTGTGCATATTTACTCGACTTTCTTTGTTATCCTACTCGTGGTGAGATTCATTTCTCTTATCTTCTAGCTTCATTATTTTAAAAAGATTTTACTCCTTCCAAAAATCCATTTTTATTTAATCTAAAAAATAAATGACAAAATAAAATATAAAAATAATATAAAATATCACTCTCAACAAATATAACCTAATGAACTTATTGAGTTCACAAAGCTTCAACAAAATTTCTACGAGCAAGAGCTGGAAGCGGCTGATACTCTAAAGAACCTCTAGGTGGTTTGCTCTGTACTTTTTCTTTTCTTTTGTAGTTTCTTCTTCTCTATGCTAGTGGTTCATTGTGTGAATGTATTACTGTATTTTGAGTGAGAGGCATTCTACAGTGGCAGCAAAAACCTTTGTCAAGAAAAACTCTTCATGCTAAATTTGACATGTAAATGGCAATTTTGGAAGACAAGGAGGCATGTAGGTAACTGAGAGTAGAATGCATGCAAGACAAAATGGTGGTGTGCGCTATTAAGGTCATTAAAATGAAACTGCCCATAGTGGAAGCGTCACTAGGAAGTTTCAACAACATTAACTTTTATATAACCAATTTCGCTCATTCTTGGATCCTTCAACTTTGATAGAGCCTGGTAATTTTTTCGAAATTTTATGTCTTAACATTTGTTGAGTTCATTTTGTAATAATCTCTATGTGCTTCAGCCTGTTTTACTTTCAGGAAGCTTCTTTCTGCGAACAACAATTGCATGAGGTTCTTGGTCAAGAGATGAAGGCTTGCGGTGATTGCTAAGTGAGATGCAATGGCAGAAGGTGATGATGAACTGCTTTAGCAGAGTGGACGCTGAGGTTTTTTCATGCGGAGGCGCGACCATTCCATTGTCCGTTGATCTTAAGGTATCATTTATCGTCTCTGTTAATAAATCCTGGCTTTTCCCATTGCATAAAATTGTAATATCCTTTGACCTTATGCAGCCTGTATGCTGGCTATGGTGTTATTTTTAATTCTACTCTCAAAATTTGATTGTTTTTCTGCTTGTACAACCAGAGACCAGATGAAATTTCACGAATTGAGTCTATTGAAGGTTGAAACCCTCGAAGCTCTTGATCTGTAGCTCTAATTTTCAGTTTCTATTTTGTGTTCTTTTAGGAATTTAGGTGAGTCATTCACTCGACAGATGCATGGGATCTGAAATGGGGACGCTGCGCTGTTGATATCCAAGATCATTGAAACCCTCAAAACTCTAGATCTGTAGCTATAACTTTTAGTTTCTGTTTCGGCTATTCCAATTTCATACTTTGAATGCTTGTATTTCAAAAGATTTGAATACAAATCTATAATTTAAAGGCAAGATTTGATGCATTATTTTTTTATCTCTGTTTTTTTCTTTTTCGTATCCATCTCTGCACTTTGGCATGGCATTTTTTTGCTGTGCATTTGCTGTGCTATTAAGGTTCTTACGGGATGAAAACTTTATATGGCTTTGGGAGTTTGATCTCAACCAACGTTGGTTGAGCACTAGGTGTGCACTGCTTAGCTAAGGGAAGTATCCCTAAGATTAAGGGAAAACCTTTCTAGACTCCATCGATGTAGGACACTTTTTGCAACGATGGATGTATAGATGATTAAAATTGATGGCCACTAGAATATGTTAAAATTGGATATGGTAAGAGGGATGGAGATGCCATAGTGAAACAAGGTATATGATTAGATGAACAGGGGTACCTTGTACTAATGGAAGGATACATTGCATTTAAATATGGTTTTAATAATATGTTGTACTATTGCAAGGATCTATTACATTTAAATATGGTCACTAGAGGGTAAGATTGTAACCACAAGGATGGCCTTGGTGACTAAAGAATGATGATATTGTGCAATATACATGTTAATGTTTCCAAGTTTAGTTTCTATGTTTGGTTGAATGCTAATTATAGAGCATTATATTCTTTAAATGAAGAGTATTACATCTATGAGAAAAAGTGAAGGTATACTAGTTTTGAATTGTTTTATTTATTTAAGAAAACTGATTTTATTTAATTGTTGTTTTGATTGTTATTTTCAATCAATTCATTTATTTTAAATTTGTTAGGATTGTGATCAATAGTTGTGTCATACATTTCTTGCACTCTTGATGTGAAATATTATGAAGAATAAATAAATCAAAAATAGAAGATTGATCACAAACAAATTGAACATACAAGATATGATCACAAATAAATCATGAAAAGATCAAATAAATAAATCGAAGATAAAAAATCAAAATCACATAGATCAAATAAAAAAACAAAATCAAAGAGATTTGATCACAAAAAGAAATCAAAGATAAATCATAAAGATTTAAAAATATTTATTATAAATAACATAAAAAATCAGATAAATGAATCAAAGATTTAAAAATAAGTTAATTAAAAGATCAAATAATTAAATCAGAGACAAAAATAAATAAATTAAATATCAAATAAATAAATAAAATAAATGAATTGATAGAAAATTAAAAAAATCAAATAAATAAATTAAAGAGAATTGATAGAAAAGAAATCAAAGATAAATCACAAAGATTTAAATATATATAACCACAAATAAACTAAAAGATCAAATAAATAAATAAAAAATAAAAGATGAAATAAAAATCTTTATCATAGATAAATTAAAGATCAAATAAATAAATCAAAGATAAAAGATAATTCAAATATTTGAATAAACTAAAAGATGAGTTAAATAAATAAATAAAAATATTTGATCATAAAGAGAAATCAAAGATTTGATCAAAAGACAAATCAATTCAATTAAGACTTAGAACTAGGGTTATGGTCCAACTACGGTTACAATTCAAATAGGGTTACGATAGAATTAGGGTTAGGGTTCAATTAAGATTATAGTTAGGGTTTGATTAGGGTTAGGTATATAGTTCAATTAGGGTTACAATTAGGTTTAGGGTTAGGGTACAATTTGTGTTAGGGTTAGGGTTAAATTAGGTTTGAGATTAAATTAGGGTTAAAACTACAATTCAATTAGGATTAGTGTTCACTAAAGGTTACGATTAGGGTTAGGTTTTGGATTACTATTCTATGATGTAAATAAGTGAGGTTGGGGTTACAATTGGGGTTCAAACAAGGTTATAATCAAGATTATTAGGATTGGTGTGCAATTAGGGGTTAATTAATGTTCAATTAGGGTTACTATTAGGTTTACGTTATAAGTATGGTTTAATTAATATTCAATTATGATCATGACTAGGATTTAATTATGCTTAGGATTAGGGTTAGAAAAGAATTATTATTCAATGAGAATTTATTATGATAAATGTTAGGATTCAATTAGGGTTAGGGTTCAAATAGGGTTAGGCATGAATTAAAGTCACAATTAGAATTACAATTCAATTAGGGTTAGAGCTAGAATTAGATTTAGGGTTCAATTACTGTTAGCATTAAATCAAGGTTTAATTAGGGTTAGGGTGCAAATTGGGTTAGGATTTAATTAGGGTTAGTGTACATTAGCATTCAATTAGAGCTAGGGTTAGGGTTAGGGTTAAACAATTACAATTAGTATTATCATTATGAATACAGTTATGGTTATGGTTAGGATTAGAAATAGGGTTACTATTAGGGTTGAATTAGGGTTAAGATTAAATTAGGGTGAAGGTTATTGTTCAATTAGGGTTAATGTTCACTTAAGGTTACTATTGTGGTTAGGAGAAAAATATGTTTAGAAGAATCATTTTGTAGATCAGATTATTGGAGACAAGAATGAAGGTGTACTAATCAAGTGAAAGTTTACAAGAGCAAGTGAGAAAAGTAAAAATTAGTTAGGGTTAGGGTTAGGATAGGGTTACTCATCATAACATTAGGGTTAGGGTTAGTATTAGATATAGTATTAGGATCAAGGATAGGGTTACAATTACGGATAGGGTTAGAGATAAAATTAGGGTTAGTATTGGGGTTAGTATTAGGGCTAGAGGTTAGGGTTAGGGTTAAGGTTAGGGTTAGTGTTATAAAATTGGGGTTAGGGTTAGGATTAGGATTAGGAGTAGGATTAGGGTAAGGGTTAGGATTAAAGATAGAATTAGGTTAAGGGTTAAGGTTAGGTTAACGGTTAGGGTTAAGGTTAGGTTAAAATTTAGGGTTAACCTAGTTAGGAATTGGGTTAGGGTTAGGGTTATATTTAAGGTTAATATTAGGATTTGTGAAGGCACCCTTGCTCACTTGCTCACTTGCTCACTTGCTCACTTGCTCTTATAAACTTTCACCTGATTAGTACACCTTCATTCTTATCTCCAATAATTTGATCTACAAATTGATTCTTCTAAAAATATTTTTCTAGATTCTTGGTAGCCTTCACTAATCCTAATCCTAACCCTAACCCATATTTTATAACACTAACCCTAACTTTAACCCTAACCATAATCTCTAACCCTAAGACTAACCCCAATACTAACCCTAATTTTATCTCTAACCCTAACCATAATTGTAACCCTATCCTTGATCTTAATACTATCTCTAATCCTAACCCTAACCCTAATTGTGATGATAAGACCAACCCAAATTATAATTTTTACTTGCTCACTTGCTCTTGCAAACTTTCACCTGATTAGTACACCTTCATTCTTGTCTCCAATAATTTGATCTACAAAATGATTCTTCTAAACATATTTTTCTATCTCTAATTGTAATCATAACCCTAACCCTAACCCTAATAATTTTGTCTTCAATGTCATGTTGCAAATGCTACTAGCATATATATATTATTTATTAATAATATTTATAAAAAGAGGCATCTATTGCACTTTTATGTGAGTAATTAATTGATTAAATTAAATAAACGTTTCGAGAAGGATATCAGATCGATTTTTTTATAAATATTATTAATAAATAATATATATATGTTTTTGATAAAGGAAAAAATAGGTTTTACAGGGACTCGAAACCACAAAGTTTACAAGAAAAAGAGAAATAAACCATCAAAGTACCCTACAAAAGGAAGGATGCAACAAAGAAAAAAGAAAAAAGGACAGCAACCACGAACCAAGAACCAACAAAAAGCCAGCACCCAACACAACCTAAACTAACCTAAAGACTTTAAAGTTTCAACAACCTCAACTTAAAGGTTGCACATCTTCTGTGTTACCTTCTTTAGGTCCTGGATCTCCTAAGGCGAAGAATCTGCTTTTCTTTTTAGGTTGGCTCTAGTCCTTTTCGAGGGGCCAAAATCCTCTTTCTTACCTTTATCCTTGCCAGCTTCCAAGTCCACAAACAACGACCCTTGATGAGTATTTTCCATCTTCTCCACCATTGTGTTCAGTATAGTAGCATTTTGTTTTACAACTTTGTGGCTATGCTCCATAATGGTTTTCATAGTATCCCTGATTTTGCCAATTTCCCCTTCTAGATGCCTGACCTTATTCTCATTATCCTTCTTTATCTTGCTCATAATCTTAGCATTTCTTTGAAGGCGCTCGACCAAAGCCCTCTTCTCTTCCACAGTCCACAAAACACCAACAGTATTATGGGAAATTCCTTTAGCTTCCAATTCATCCATCTTGCTAGTGACAACCTTGTTTTTTAAATTGAGATCCCTAATTTCATGAAATACCCACTTTATGATCCCAAAGTAGTCAACAACCCCATTTTTGGAAATTGCCATAATATCATTAGGAAATTCCTAGTCTGGCTTGAAGTAGTGGTCATCAGGATTGAGGTCTCTAGGGAATTTGGGTATGTTCTCTCTTTCAGTGGCAGGGTAGGAGGTATAAGAGTCCTCTGTAGCATTATGATCATCAGAGCTATCCTCTGGAGAGTCCTCAGAATAAGAAACCAACTTATTCATAGGGGGGTCCTTCTTCTTGATTTTCACCTCCTGAGAAGTGCCCTTAGGGGTTTTCGCGGTGCAAAATTTTATGTTCGAGGGATTTCTTTGAGGGGTCTTCATATTTTTCTTTTTGGGGAGGGAGGGTCTTCCTCTTCCTACTCAGCATCAAATCTTCTTTATCCTTTGACAAGCTGATCTCAGTATCATCACCATCCAAGGAAAAAGCCGTTAAGGGGTTAGATAGGGCTGACATGTTTTTAAAGTGCTCATGAATAAGCCTAATAAGGCCAGTATGCAAGATTGGATTCTTCCTAGGGCTCTTTCTATGTTCCTCAATACTATTGTTCAAGGCGTAGAGCAAATAGTGAGGAAAGGAAACCCTTACCTTATGCCGAAAATGATTGAGGAGGGAAAAGTCGTACCCATAAACTCTAGTAAATATGTTGTCTAGTGTAATGTATTCCATGAGAATTCTGAGCACCTCCCTCCACACCTTCTTGATTGTCCCAACATCAAAATAATTGGTAGAAACTTTGGTCAGTTCCTTCCTCTCCTTATCAGTTTTGGGGAATGTGAGAACAACTTCATCTAAAAAAAAATTTCACGAAAAAACTTCACCCCCTCGGTCGAGAGACCAATGATTTCCCCAATGAGCTCCTTTTCCATATTAACCTTCCTTCCTGAGAGAATAATTTCCCCTTTCTTCCAATGTTTAGCAAAATACACTGTGACTTTAGGGTCAGGGTCATGGAGCTTATCAATGAAAGGCTACAGCCCACCCCACTGAATATGCCTCCAAACCTTTGAGTTCTTCTTATGCTTCTCACCACTAGTCGACTCCACCCTTTTTCTGCTTCCCCCCATAGTTGCAATATTCTTGCTTCTATTGTTAACAGGGAAAATGAATCGAACAGAGACCCAACAGCAGAACCAAAGCACCCACAAAACGTGCCAACCCTTACAACCCGTAGAATTAATTACAGCTCCACCATCATATCTAATGATGTCGCAGTACCTAGCATTATTCTTCTTAATTATCATTAAAAGCAGCAGCTTTCCCATGAATGACATCATAGTCTATTATGGCTCTTATGTTAGCTCCCAGATCATTATAGTCCTGCCACGTATGTTTCCTTGTTTGTTTAACCCCCTCATTTGCAAAATAGTCAGCCACGCTATTTGCTTCCCTAAAGACATGGGATATTCTAACCTTTTCAAAGTTGGATAAAATAGCTTTAGCTTCTTTTATCCAACATTTAATGGTCCACAAGGGTGGGGACTTATCTAGGAGACAATCAATAATATTTTTGGAGTCACCCTCAATCCAAATATTTTTAAAGTTCAATCTATTAGCAAGGTCGATAACCTGGAAAGCTCCAAAAGCTTCAGCTAAGTGATTGGACTGTGAGCCCAAGGAGATAGCCACCACCACCAAAAACTTGCCATTATAATTTCTCTAATCACACCTCCACTCCCTGTCGGCCCCAAATTTCCCTTAGCCACCCCATCAAAATTAGCCTTTATCCATTCCCTAGGCAGGTGACTCCAACTAACCCCTTCTCAATTCTTTTTCGCTGGTCTTGAAGCCTTAGAAATATCACTTTTAATGTTCCAATCTTTAGCCATCTTGAGGTCATAGTTAGAGAAAACCACAACCTCCATCTTAGTCTCTTGATTTGGGATATTATTTAATATTTTCCACAATTAACCTGTATTTTTTCTCATACACAATATCCTCCAGAGCCTCCTTGTCCCTAAAAATCCTATTATTGCTCTCCTTCCACACACCCCAGGGTATAAAAGGGAAAGTAAAAGACCAAAGTCTACGAATAGCAAGATTCAAGGAGGGGGCATTCCACTAAATAAAAAGATCTTCAATAGAGCCAGGAAAAACCCACAAGAGATTCTAGAGAGAGAGAAATATTCCCCATATAGAAGCCACATACGGATAGTGGAGGAATAGATGGTTAGCAATTTCTGCTTCTTCCTTACATAGGTAACATCGATTCAGGATCTGGAAGCCACACTTATAGAGATTATCAACCACGAGCACTTTATTTTGAAGAAGAATCCAAAAGAATATGTTTACCTTAGGAGTCAGGTGTTTAATCGAAGCTTTAGCCCAAAAAAGATGGGGGGCAGGAGAAAGGGACAACAAAGAGATAGCCAAAGAGACTGAGTAGCTACCTGAAGGGTTAGCCGTCCAAACCAAAAGGTCATCCTACTGGCTAGACCCCATTCTGACAGCCAACATAGAAGATTGAATCAACGCAAGGTCCACACTGATCTAGCACAAATTCACCCATCCCCCATTTCTCCAATAGTCCTTAACACGAGTCCCAAATTTGGCCTTACAGATATCAACCCATCCATTAAAGCTTTGGAATGAAATTAAAGGCTCCTTCATTAACCGTCTGTCTTCCTAGAACCTAGCTTGTTTCCCATTTCTTATGCTCCATCCAACTCCCATATCAATAATGTTTCTCCCTTTGATCATATCATTCCAGAGAGCCAAACCACGGGGCATATTTGGAGAATCAAGCAGAGTCTTGAGAGAACCAATATTTGCCATATATTTTCTCTTTAAAATATCGTTCCACTCTCCATTAAATGAGAAAGCTCTCCATATTTGCTTAGCGAGAAGAGCCCTATTCATCATTCTAATCTTCTAAGACCTAGACCACCCAGATTTTTGGGTCTACAAACAAAGTCCTAACCAATAAGAGGCATTCTTTTTCTTTCTTCAACTCCCGACCAAAGAAAGCATTTTTGGATTTTTTCAATAGCATCCGCATATTTGGAAGGTATTTTAAAAAGACTTAAAGAATAGATTGGAAGGTTATGAAGAGTAGCTTTGAGAAGCTGAATTTTACCTGCTTGACTAAGAAGAGCTCCTTTCCATCCAACAAGCTTTTTGGTAAACCTATCAACCAAAGAGTTCCAAAAGGATTCAGGAGGCTTAAGGCCCAAGGACAAGCCAAGATAAATAGAAGGTAAAGAATCCATTCTACATCCGAGAATTCTGGCAATCTTATTTTTTCTAGGCTCTGGAGTGTTGAAGAAGAATAAGGAACTTTTTTGTTTGTTAACCATCTAACCAGAAACCCTCTCATAATCATCTAGGAATTTTTTAAGATTCCTAGCTTCAACCATTGTAGATCTTCCCATCAAAATGGTATCATCCACAAACTATTGGTGAGAGAAAACCAAATTATTGGAGGAAGGCCTCAATCCTACTAATGATCCCTAATTGACCATTCTTTTCCGGTTCCTCCCAAGGCATTCTGCCAAAATGGTAAATAAAATAGAGGAAATGGGATCTCCCTGCCTTAAGCCTCTAGAATTCTTAAAGAAATGTGAAGGAGACCCATTCACCATGATAGCTATAGAAGTAGTTGAAATGAGTTGACCAACCATTTAGAGGACTCTATTGCTGAAGCCAAACGCCTTCATAATTTTGAGTAAGAAATCCCAATCAACATGATCATAAGCTTTCAAAATGTCCAATTTAAGAAGGAAACCTTCAGTCTTAGATTCCATGAGAGAATGAACATTTTCAAGGACAATAATAATTGAATCAAGGATCTTCCTTCCAAGAACGAAGCCATTCTGCTGAGGAGAAATCAGGGAAGGAAAAATAATCAGAAGCCTCAAAGTCATCACCTTAGAGATAATTTTATAGGAGTTGCAAAGGCTTATAGGTTTGAAATCTTCAAAGTCAGCAGCTCCAGGGCGTTTAGGGATGAGGACCAGGAAAGTAGCATTTAGTTCTTTTAGGAGACTCCTTGAGCCAAAGAACTCCTTTACAACATTCACCACATCCTCTTCGACAATCTCCCAGAACCACTAAAAAAAGAACATAGGAAACCCATCCGATCCTAAAGCCTTATTGCCTTTAAAAGAGAAGACAACTTTCTTAATTTCTTCCCTGGACGGAATGGTAGTTAGCATATTATTATCTTCATCCTTGACAAGTTTAGGGATAGCCTCTAAAAGATAATCTTGCATTGCATGATTAACTCCATCACTCACCGAAAGAAGATTGCTAAAGAAAAGGACAACTTGTCTTCTTATGTCATCATCCTTCTCAAAACAGACTCCATTGAACTCAATGTGAGTAATCCTATTAGCAGCCCTATGTTTCAGCGCAGACATGTGTAAATATCTAGTGTTTTTGTCTCCCGCTGAAAGCCATAGAGCCTTAGATCTCTGTCTCCAAAAATCCTCCTCTTTGGTTATTATATCATGCATCTTCACAAGCAACTCATTTTATTTCATCCTGTTATCAACATTGTATCCCTCAAGCTATATTTTTTCTTGAATATCCTTCAGTTCAAGCTATAATTCAGACTTGATACCAAAGATATTACCAAAAGTCTCTTTATTCCATCTTTTGATCTTATTTTTTACTTTCCTCAACTTCTTGGCAACCCTAAACATAACAGTCCCATCAACAGAGATATTCCACCACCTCTTCACCTCCTCAAGGAATTGAGGGTGGGAAAGCCACATGCGTTCAAATCTAAAGGGGAAATTCCTCATTGCCAAGATAGGATCCACCACAAAACTAATCAGATAGTGATCAGAGCCCACCCTTGAGAGATCTTTTAAGGAACAAAAATAATTTAAAAACCATTGATCAAAAATTAAAGTTTTGTCTAATATGACTTGAATCAAATCCTTACCAATTCTTCGATTTTACCAAGTATAAGAGGCTCCTTGCAGCTCAAGGTCAGTCATCGCTTGATTATTAATGAAGTCCAAAAGGTCCATTCTACTTTCTAGATTCACTTGGGATCCCCCAAACTTCTCATTTTCCTGAAGAGGGGTATTGCAATCTCCCATAACAACCCAGATTTCATTACTGAATTTCCTACAGAAAGTTGCCAACTCTTGCCAAAAAGTCTTTATGTCTCCTTTTCCATTTGGGGTATACATGTTGGACTGGATCTAGCGAAAATTGTCTCTAATATGGGTAAATATTGTAGCCACATGATTCATGCTCTCCAACAAAGGTTCTCCTTTGATAAAGTTCAAATTCCAAAAGGTAACAATTCCCCCTGAGGCACCTTCAGAACTATTACCATGCACCCCACAAAACTTAAGCATTTTAATCTTTTTCACTTTCTCTTTAGGCATTTTGGATTCTTGGACAAGTAAAATATCTATTTTATGATCCCTAACAAAATTGCACAACACATCCTGCTTATGGAGGCTATTCAGCCCCCTTATATTCCATGACATAATCTTCATGTCTTACCAGGGGATTGAAGTTTACAAATCTCAAGAATGGTTTTATGAACCCCATCCTCTATATCGTGAAAGCTTTCTTGCTCCCTATGCCATCTTGCAGATCTTCTTCCTTGAGTACTCTTTGTGGCTCCACAATCTGCCTTCGCTCTAGTTCTGATTGAGACACCTTTCAGTGTACTCTGTTGTAACTTGTTTTTCTTCTTTTTCCTGGTATAAGAGGTGAAATCGTCTCTATCAGTATCTTCTAGACTATCATTCTCTTTTCTTGACTCCCACTCCTTATTTGAGAGCACCTTTTGACTTAATGGAAGGGTATCCATCAAACCGTTGTTATACTAGGTTGAATTCTCACTCGAGTTCTCTAGAGTCTGGCTCAAATCTCCAAAGGTATCCTTAACAATTTCCTGAGAATCTACTGATTATAATTCCTAAATAGACACCTGACTAGAAAGGTCTCTTCCTCCAAAAGCCAAGGACATGATGGGAACCCCAATATCCAGTGACAGATTAAATTCCTTTATCGGAAAACCAGATCCCTGACTTGGAATATCCTCTAGGTAAATCTCACCATCCTCCTTCCCTCCTATTTTATTCTCAGGCTTATTGTCTAGATGCTCCTCATTCTCAAGGCCACACTCTCCTCTTTTCGAGCCATCCTCTCCATCCACCTTGCCAACAATTGCGACCTCTATCTTGCTGATAGGAGGCACTTCAAACTCCAAATCAACCTAAATCCCCCCATCTTCCATATTTCCAGGGGCTTTCTTAAGTTCCTCTGACGACTTACCCTCAAACTCTTCAATATTATTTCCTTTGATCTCTTTTCCACCCCTTTAGGCTTCTTTTTCCAAACTGCTCTCGATTTGGGCTGGGGTTTCTCTTTCACAATGCTAGCATTGAGTGGGCATTTCTTTGCCTAGTGCCCTGATTTTCTACATTTAAAGCAAGCAAAAGGAATCATTTCAAACTCAATAGCTTGAACCCAAGTACCCAACTTCGATTGAATTTCAATAGATGACGATAGGTCAGCATTTTGGGACACACCCACATAGATTCTAGCAAACACTAGCCTTTTCCTAGCCTCCGTCATCGGGTCTATTGACAAAAGCTCACCAAAAGAATTAGCCAAGCCACTGAAGACATCCTCATTCCAATATTCCAATGGGAGACCAAGAAGTCTAGCCCACACTGGGACATTTTCAAAAATGGAATCTGAAAGGTCCAGATTCATGGTCCATTTCTTGAGAGCCAAGGATGACTTGCTAATAACCCAGGGACCTCCACTCCTCACAGCCAAAATATCTTCCTTATAGGTAAACTCAAAAGCAAAGTAGCCCTTAGGAAGAGCAGAAATAGTAACTTGGCCATTGGTTCTCCATTTATTTTTAACAAAAGCCCTAACAATTTCAATATTTGGTCTAGGGCCCATAAATTTTCCAACCATCGCTTTGTCCATTAGAGAAATATTGTGATCAATGACCGAGTCAGGGACAGAAATGGAAAATTTACCCTTTGCCGGATCGGAAATGTTGATGACTAGAGGGAACACTGATTTACCATTAGTTTTAACTCCAAATAGAGACAACCATGGTTTTAGTTTAGCTCCTTCTCCTCCAGCGGCCCCCACCACGTTTTTGGGTTTTTAAACCTCATGTCCTTTAGTGCTCCCAACAAAGTTATCAGTCGGGTCAACCTTCCCCCCCGGGTCCACCTAAATATTTTTTCCGAGGTCATTCTCTTCTGATTCCTCCTTACCTTGCTTACCACTTGAAACTTGCACCGATTTTGCCTATGAATCCTCAAAGCTTGCTCCGCAACGATTTGCTCCATTGCTCGAAGATTCAAAATTCGGCTTCTCTCACCCGTCCATAGTTCCCATAAAAGAATAATATATATATATGTTAGTGTAACAAGATTTCAATAAAAAAAAATATATGATAATGAAAAATAATTAAAAAATATGGAGCAAAATTCAAGGAAAAAGGACAAAAGAGGCGACGAGTACTAGACAAACATGCATAATGAAGAAAAAAATGAGGAAAGAAAGAATAAAAGAAAGGCGATGGTAACTAGGCATACAACCGTATGAAGGAAAAATCAGGAAGAAAAAAACAAAATAAAGGCAACGATGTCTTATATGACTTATGCATCTTTCTCTCATATGACATAAATGCCATACAAACGTGGATAACTCAAGAAAAGAATTTCCATACAATGGCTATCTGTAGGGCGGGGTGCCTACTCTTCTGTACATTTGTTGTATTGGCTGGCCTTCCACTTGTGCCCTCTGCTTCCCTTCCTCATCCTCACCGACTCATGGGACGGAAGACTCGTGCACTTCCCTCTACCTCTTCTCCCTCTGTACAATATGATGTCAAATACTTCACACAAACTTTGGACCATTTCAGCTTCACACCTCACAGCTATGTCACCTTCCAACAGAAGTATCTCATTAACTCACTGCACTGGGGCGGCGCTTCATCCAATTCTCCCATCTTCGTTTATACAGGAAACGAAGGATATATTGAATGGTTTACTGAAAACACCGGCTTTATGTTCGACATTGCACCTCAATTCAAGGCTCTTCTCCTCTTCATTGAGGTATGCTCTGCTCTGCTCTGCTCTACATATGGTTCTACTTTATTCTTTATTAGACAAAGCAGGCAGATTTCAATATGGATTTTCATTGATTTCAGCACCGTTACTATGGTGAATCAATGCCATTCGGGAGTGAAGATGTAGCTTACAGCAATGCCACCACAATGGGCTATCTAAGCTCCACTCAAGCTTTGGCTGATTTTGCTATATTAATTACAGATCTCAAAAAGAATTTGACAGCAGAGGATTCACCAGTGGTTGTGTTCGGAGGATCTTACGGTGGAAGTAAGTGTGTTCCAGTAATTGTGTTATGAGTTTCAAAATACAGTGATGAAAACTTGTTTATATGGGTATATATGAAATGGGTTTGCAGTGCTAGCGGCGTGGTTCAGACTGAAGTACCCACACATTGCAATTGGGGCATTGGCATCGTCGGCTCCGATCTTGGCTTTCGATTACATCGTAAATCCAGACGGTTTCGCCAACATCGTTTCAAACGACTTTAGGGTATTAACAATTCTTCCCTTGTTATGTTCAATTTGGGTTCAGGTAAATTCATCACCGCAATTCACGCCAGCAATTCATTACCAGAAATTTATTGTCGTGACATATTCATCACGTACACAATTCACCATCTGTAATTCATCGTCATGGTATAATTGCTGTGTATACTTTTATTTGGCTCTATGAAAATTCACAAATTCACCTCCAATTCACCTCCAACAATTCATCGCCATGACAAATTCATCTCGTGGAAAATTCACCACCAGCAATTCATATCATATAGCTCACAGTGAATTTTCCACAAGATGAGTTGTCATGGCAATGAATTGTTGGAGGTGAATTTCTTGGCGGTGAATTTGTTTGAAGCCACTTTTTTATACGCTCAACAAAATCTCTGTACTGGTTTTTTTTGGGTGCTAGTCACTTCAATATTGAAAAAATGTATATGTGGTGAATATACCATGACGATGAATTAGTGGAGGTGAATTGTATACACAATGAATATGTCACAACGATGAATTGCTGACGGTAAATTGTTGACGATAAATTACTGATGGTGAATTTTCCTACAGCCGTCCAATTTATATTCCACTCTCTTCACAGTTTGCAAGATTGAAATTAAAGGATTTGCTTAAGAACTCACTAAATTAGCTTTTGATTTTTTGGTTGGGCATTTAATTTTATTTTTTTGGTTTTGGTAGAGTGAAAGCGAAAACTGCTACAATGTAATAAAGAAATCGTGGAAGATATTGGAGGAGATGTCATCAACTCCAAGCGGCAGAAGATCCCTCAAAGAATCTTTCAGACTTTGCCAGTAAAACCAGAGAATCTTTGTACAATATTGTCTAATATTTCTTTAATCTTTTTCTCATAGAAAATTTGTTGGTATTGGTTCAGAGATAGTGACGTTGATGGTGTGGAAGGGTGGCTGGATGGAGCTTACTTTGTAGCTGCAGAAACAGATTATCCAACCCCTGCTAACTTTATTCAGAATCTGCCAGCCTATCCAGTGAAACAAGTAATGAAATTTCATACCCATTTATCATCATTACAGTCTTTATTGAGAAAATAAACAAACTTTACATATGGAGAAGTATATTCAAAATCTGGTCTTGGTTCTAAAAATCAATGACTATGATGTAATAATTTGTCATCTTCACCTCTGAAATCTAATTATGAGGAAGATCGAATTTATCTCATTGCTGTGATGAATAACAGAGTGGTTCGAAATATCTTTGCAAAATCTTCTTCAAATTTTTAAAGAGCTTTCTTTTCATTATTTATGTATGGACTAGCCTTGCAATTGGCAATACTGCTTAAGCTTAGAGTCAATTGATTCTTTGACATTAAATAAAAGGTCTTCATCTTTAAATTATTTTCTTGATGATTCTCTTGTTTGTGTAGATGTGTAAGGCAATAGACAATCCATCTAATGGAACTGATATTCTAAGCCAACTATATGGAGCAGCAAACATATTTTATAACTATACGGGGAACATGAGTTGCTTTGATCTGGGATCCAGTGATCCCCATGGAGAGAATGGCTGGGGTTTTCAGGTTCAATCTTTTGTTATTATTTAACCATATAATTGTTTCAAAGGATTTTTTAGGGTAGTGTGTAAAGGGAGTGTTTCTTTGTTGTGGTGTAGTATTGCACAGAGATGCTAATGCCAATGGGTGATGATCCAATAGAAAGTATGTTCCCTGGAGGCACTTTCAACTATACAGAGACGATGCAAAGTTGTGCAGATGCAAATGGAATTGAGCCAAGGCCACACTGGATCACGACCGAATTTGGTGGCCATGTAAGTACAGTCGAATGATAATTATTTTAATTATGTATCTACATTCAACTATCATGAGATTTTACCTTCTAATTTCTGGAATTCTAATATTTTGAATCTCATTCAAGATCCTTGAAGAAATTATATGCATCATTATGCATTACTCACATACATGCATTGCAGAATATCAAGAGGGTACTTAAGCGATTTGGAAGTAATATAATATTTTCTAATGGATTGAGAGATCCTTGGAGCAATGGAGGGTGAGATGACAACCTTATTTATAATGGGTTTTTGAATTAGAGTGTATTAAGTCATTTTTATTATTTCTTTTAAGCACAAATATGTGATTGTTATAAACATTTTTGAATTTATATTGTAGGGTATTAGAAGATTTAAATGAAAGCATTGCGACAATCATTGTTAAGGAGGGTATGTTTGAATTCAATTTTATTTATTTGATTAAATAAATTATTTGGCATTTACCATTAGAAACTCATATTTGGAATGAATGAATTGCAGGGGCACATCATGTAGATCTTAGATTTGCAACCATAGAGGATCCAAAATGGCTTGTACAAGTTCGAAAGAAGGAGATTGGCATAATCAAAAGATGGCTAATGGAATATTACAAAGACCTAATTTAGAAAAAAATTAAAATATCATTTGAGTACTTATAGTCCACAAATGTCATTGTTAAAACTAATAATATTTTTTTGTCAATATTTTCATGGTTAATTTTATTTTATTCTATATTATTTATTATTTCAAACATAAAAGTCAATTTTAAGAATAATTATTTTCTTAATGTAGAAGATTTTTTTTAAAAAATTTTCTAAAAGAAATTTGGGTTTATATTCATATTCCAAAACAAAATAAATATTCAATCTAACTATCAAATCTACTCTAGTTAGAGTGCAATCATGAATATGATCTTGAACAAATGCAAGTCACTATCAAATGCTACCTAAATGAATATAATAAATATTTAAAACATGTGTTGTATCATCACAATCATATTTAAAACATAATAAAGTTAGTTTTATGAGGTTAAAAGAACAAATGTACCAACTACCCTAACATCATTGACTCAAAATAAGGCCCTTTTCACATATCACATTAGTAAATTCATTGATATCAAAAGACCTAATATAGCAGACATGTCTAAGTTGAGTTGGTGATACAACTAAGGGTACTTATATACTCAAGAATATGGAACCGAATGAAGGGTAGCATTCTCCTTATATTTATACTAAAAAATTATTTAAAAAAATCTTATGAGGTCTCTAAGAAACCAAGGAAACTAAATTTAAAGATTCTCTAAAGAGATCAAACTCTTTGTAGTCCTTAATAGGACTACATAAATCATGTTTTTGTACTAATTTTGTACATTAATTGAATTCTCTTTTTTACTAATTCAAATATAGCATGAAGACTCTTAGAGACTAAAATTTACTAATTATTTAAATCAAAAACATATATCAAGCCATTTAATCCTAAACATGTTTATTTTATAGGAAAATTGTGAAACACCCAACATGTTGATTTTCCAACCATGAAAAGACATCATTACATATAAATGAATTGGAAAATTTTGGATAGTATCTTCCCTTACAAAATTATTTTTTTATTTTATCTAAATCCAAAAAATATCAAATGTAAAAACTATATATTAACATTTGTATAAAAAATAAATAACCCTATCCTTACACTATATCTAACTAACGACTCTAAACTTCTCCCTTAGGATCCAAATCTATATAAAAAAAAATCCAATTTCTTCTTTTACCTTCAACCTACAACAAAATAATTTTGACGACAACTTTCATAAGCTCTATTCATCCATTTTTACCAATATCTTTACTAGCATGATAGAAATGAGAAGCTTTCTAACGAGTTGCAAAGAACTATAAAAAGATAAAGTAGGATCTCCTCCCTTAGTGTGATACCTAAATAAAAATAAAAAAAGATAAAATAGGAGTTGAAATAGAATAATTCATGAGTGGCACCATCCTTATCAAATTTGACAAGCAAGACTAAAAAATGGCTCCTATAACCTATTATCTAATCATGTAAGACTTGATCAAACACAACATGAAAATTATCCTTATTTACAATTGTTCCTTCACATGTAATGTCTCCTTTCTGGACATTCCCAAATTAGAGGTAATATCATCCCACTCCCTATTTTTGATGGGTTAAAGTATAAAAATTAGAAAACAATTGATTTGATGTTTATTTGTGAAGTTACCCAAACCTTAAGAAAATTGTAAGTCAAGATGCTAACCAAATGAAAGAATTTTAAGGCTGGAAAGTTACACTTTTTACAAAGTTTGTTGGTTCACAAAAAGTGCAACAACATTTAGTCTATCACAAGGTTTGTGAGTTCATGAGCTCTTCAAGCGTGCAACAAAGTAAGGTAAGTTTCAAGGTTCATGAAATAAATGAAATTAGGACAAGGTTCTTATGTTTTCCAGTTCATTGAAAGTGTGAAAGAGTTAAAAAAAAGGTACTAGGTTTGCAAAATCACAAAGTTTTCAAGTTTGTAAACTTTACAAAAGTGCAACTAGATGAAGACAAGGAAAGAGACGAAGTGGGAAGAATTAAAGAAGAGACAATGAGTGATGATTTTTTTGAGTTATAGTGGTCGTGAGTTTATGAATTGTGTAGTAATGCAACTAGTTAGAAAGTTTAATTTATCTGACCCATGTGGAAAAGGTGAATTCAAATTTAATTTTGAGAAGGAAAAGGATCAAAATTTAATGTTATTTCAATGCATGCACAATTTGAGCCCCTCAACTTTGTCTAATTCCTTACCAACTATTGGTCTTAATTATACAAAGGGAATAGATGCATTCACTCACCATCATACATTCTATATTGAAAAGCCTTGTTAACAATTTTTAGGGCCTTGTATTTGACAAATTAGATTTAAGGATGAAGACACTTAGATTTTTTGGAGGTTAGAGGACAAAAACCCTTTGGTTTCAAGTATTAGAGGTACACCAAATATGCATAAATTTATAATTTCATTATGGGTTTGTGTATAGTAATGTAGTTTTTATTAATATTGTTATAGATGTTATATTTTTGTTGCAACACATTTTGATGTATTTCATAGTTTATTGTAAATTTAATATTTTTATGGCCCCATATGTAAATTTAGATTTTACAAGCTCTTGTTAAAATAGTTAAATCAATAATTTTTTTGGGGGTTCATTATATTGATATTAGACCTAAATATCATGCCAACCTATAAGGTATTCTAATGATTAATTTTCCCAATGATAGATCTTTACATTTAGAAGGGATTTTCTATGATTGGTGGTAGCATGTCCTCACCACACAAGGCATGTTGAAGTGCATACTTTAGAATAGTTTAGATAGACATTACTTGATAGATTTGAATTCAAGGATGAAGAAGAGTAATTTAAGGAGATCTCCAAGTTTAAGAAACAGGTCTCAATAAGCACATATATAGTAGACTTTTAGATAATTGTAGTGATGGTTTCTAAAATATCAAAGAAAAGGATGATATATTTTTATGATGGACTATTTGAACCACTTAAAGGCCTATTCAAGGATTTTGCTCCATCCAAATTATAGGAGACTGTTAAAAGAGCTCTAACTCTAGAGTCATTATTTTTAATAAATTTTTATATCATTCCATGACACCCACTTTGGGGTAGCATAAAGAAAATTTCCAAAAGAAGGGATCTAATGTACCATTCTAAAGATCTTTACCTCTGACTACACCAAGGAATATGGATGAAGATTCTAAGAATGAACTCAAGAGAAATAAACTAGATCTCTCTTGTAGGGAGATATAGGAACAAAGGCATATATTCTTGGGAAAAGGAAAAGTTCATTAATTAAGGTTGTTTCAAGTCAAAACTTGAAGAATGTGAACCAAAAATAGTTTTAAAATATTGTAAACCCGAAAATTATAAAGTGAAGTCATAAGTAGTGGTATTCAAGTGTAGCTCTATTAGGAGCACTTAAATACCATTCATTCAAATTTTATGGAGTGTTATCTTGGTGTGAATAAAGTATTGTACCTAGCTAATTCTTTTTTTAGGGACTTAGGGTAATTAGTTCACATGTTAAGTTTACTTAGGATATAAGCTTTCTTCTAGAAGTCTTAGTTTCCTTATCTAGACTTTGCATTATCCTAGGTAGTTATGAGTTAGTTGTCTCATGTGATAGGATTAAGACACTTGTCATGATCTTGTCTAATCCTATCTCTCACCATTTCCTTTATAAGAAAGACATCTCTAGCATATTTTGCATCTTGTATTGCATATTGATCATATTTCATCATATTTGAATTCTTGTTAGGTGGAATAACATCTTCCATTGTTGCTTCTCTATATTGTATGTGGAGGTTATTTGGTGTTGTAGATTGAAGATCTTGGTTGCTCACTTCAACATGGTATCAAAGCTTTTAATCTTGCAAGCCCCTTCCTTTTTATTTAGAGAGTTTCTACCATCAATTTTTCTATTGTGATTTGAGTTTCTTTTATGATCTTGTAAATTCATGTATGCTCTTCTCTTATGTTTTAATACAATCTTGAGAATCAAAAAGGGTTTTCAAAGATCTGTTAATCCTATATTGCATGTAATTTTTTTGGTGAGATCTGGTGATTGCAACACTTTTGGCTATAGTGGTAGTATTTTTGGCTGTCCCACTGTGTCCAAGAGGCTCAAAAAAGTTAGATCTGGCTTTCGTTTCACTCAATTTGGTCACCATTTATAACTTTGGAAAACAAGGGTTTGAAGCTCAAATATGGTGAACAAATTTTTACAAGAGCATTTTTGGAAAAAAATAACCTTGCCATTGCATCTTGGTGGCCGATTCCATGAATTTTGACATAAATTTGCCTCTATTTGATGAAATATTTTTTTAGGGAAAAAAAAAATTGTAGCACAACCATTCAACCACTCTGCAGTTGACCAATTTGGTCCATCGGCGAAATTTAAAAAATAAATTATTTAATATTTTTTGCGGTTTACATATTTACATTGAGCATTTTTTAAAATATATTTGAGCATATTTATTTTTCCATGGATTAAATATTGTCAAGTTCTTTTACAATTTTCTAGCTAGACATTGCTACGAACTATTAAGTCAGTTCGACCCTATGAGTTTTGTCAATATTCTTGGGCCGACCTGTCAACTTAGTTAGAATCTTTGCCAGTTATTTTTTTTATCCCACCAACTCCATTTGTCGACTGTTCATTTTGCGTCTGCAGATTGGTCATCAGCTTTGGTCGGTTGCTTGTAAGTTTTGCTTAGCTGCTAAGTGGCTTAAGCTGTGAGTGGCCATCCTTATCCACTAATGATGACAACTTATAGACTTCTAGGAGGGTAGTAAAACTAGCCACTAGCAGCTTCCCTTAAGCCATCGATAAATGAAAACCATGCCAAAAATTATAATTGCCACCTATAAACATGTTCATGTGACCAAAACGAAGATAATGGCTAGCGGTTAGTTAATCACCAAAAAATTTGCCTCATCCCAACGTACAATCATGTGGGGACTGAGGGCTAGCCCACCAAGGGATTAAGTTTTGCACCTCCTTAGCCTTTAAAAGTGCCTAAAATAGGACTTTTTTCAAATTTTCATAATTTTGCACCAAGGTATCAAATTTTTGCAAACAAGATATCCTGGGAAAGCTGGTTTGGCGACCTTCACAGTGGTGCAAGTGATTTTTGCAGATTTTTCCATTTTTTGCCAATTTTTTCAGCCTAAAGGTATAGGTGCATTTATTACTTATAACTGACATAACTTTTGCATACGAAGTCAAAATTTGGCAAACATTTTCTTTGAAATTGCTGAGAAAATTGTAAGGAATTTATTTGTAACCTCTATTTTCAGTTTTGACAAGAAATTTTTTCTGAAAATTGTAAAAATCACTATGTGTTATGAACGGTTGATTTGAGCTTGTCACTTGTAAAAATTGCAAAATTT
>VDFB02176145.1:0-17083 GCA_007258455.2 Sequoia sempervirens | reverse complement strand
AAAATACAAGCAGGAATGATACACCAATTCTAGCATATGAGTCCTAGTACAATGAAATTTTTAGTTTTCAGGAGTTCTAGACTTGTCTTTGCCAAAGTTTTGTTCCTACCCAGAAACCCTAATCTAGGACTAAATCGCCCAGACTAGCATATGAGTCCTAGTAGGTCTTAAATTCAACATCTCCTACATTTCGGGTCTCCTTTCAAGTTGCTATAGGTTTCCAATTTCCGCTCTATAATTTTCCAATTTTCTATTATGTTTTCAATACATTTCTAGGTCATTTAGTGAAGCTTTCCATATCATTAGGTTTTATCATTAGGTTTTGCATGTTACTTATCTTTCCAAGCCCTAGCTTGGTTTTGAACCCCCTTTCAGTCATTAATCACACCCTAGGACATCCTATTTCAAATCTCTTTCCTTAATTCCATCCTTGGATTGAGATCTCTAAGGTTTCCTTGAATGAAAAGAGTAGAAAACTTGTTCCATGTCTTGAACCATAGAGCTACAATTTTCCACCTTTCATTGTGCAAAGATTCTAAGATAAAAAGGATTATGATCCAGCTACAAGGCTATTGTGGGTACCCATTTATAATGCAATCTCTCAAAAATAAAGAAAAGGAGGAAACCTAATGGGATAAAACTCCCCTCTAAAAGAGTAAAAAATACAAAGAAATATGATGTATCGAGGACTCAATGATACCCCAAGGACTACATACATCATGTATATACAATCAATGACCCCCCTTAAGATGGAAAAGGAGAGACAAGATATCACCCCCACAATGTGTAATCTCTTGTGAAAATGGTGAATTATTCAAGAGAAAACATCATCCAATGCCTACAAATAATGTTTCTCACCTTGGAAAGAAGATAGACCAAGTACAAATGTAGGAATACTTCCCATTTCACATAGGAATTGGTAGGAAGATGAACCAATATGTATGAATATTGTGTCTTTGAAATCTAGTCATGTGTTTCCAAGTTCTTAATAGATGATCATGATGCCATAACCCAATTATGTGTATTCCCAATTATAATAGAAGGTGAAAACCATGAATAAATAGAAACTATTATTAAACTAACTCCAAAGAAAAAGATGAAGTGATAACAGTTGTGTCATGACTATCATCAAATAGGAGAGATAAACCATTAAATTAATCCTCCAAATATGAAATATGACTCCTCGAATAAAGATGCAATGTTTAATAAATAGGAATCAAAATCAAGGACATAATTGGATAACTATTGGAACCTCCAAAAATGGACTAGGGGGGAGAAGATGGGTTTTTTCTTTAGGTTTTTTTCCACTTTACAAAGGTTCCACCCAAGGATAACCCTCAATATTCTAATGAAAAGGAGATTTAAATATGATAATAGGGTTGAGCTAGGGGCTGAATTTAACAAATGGGATTCACCACCAAGTGTAAACTTGGAAAAAACAAAATGTTGGAAAACATAGTGCGATATGCAAAATGACCTAAAAATGCAAGTAACATGTAACATAAAACTATGAAACAGGAAATGTGCACTTGGGAAACTGAAGAAGGTAGAATGGACATCTGGAATCTTGAAAAATCTATTGTTAATGCTAACTAGGACTCATACGCCAAGTTGGGTGAATCAGTCCATTTTTGGGTAAACTGTGTTGAATAGGTTTCAGACAAATGAGTACTCAGATCTGCAAAATTCCCTGACAAAAAAGTATAGTGGGACTCATTCATAAATAGTAGCAAATCAGTCCACTTCTAGATTTATAGAAATTCAAAACTGGATTTTGTAGCTCTCAATCTGCTTTTCTATTCCTGATTTAGATTTGAGTCTAAAACTACAAAATTCATCTTGTAGACCTTGTCTAACCTTCTCCAAGGCTTGTTTACAACTTTGAAAACTTTCAATTGCTTTGAAAAATTCATGACAACTTTTCCAATCTTGCTCCTTGATTCAAAAAATTTGATACCATTTGAAAGTTATAGATGTTTTTCAATCAACATATTGATCAGGACTTTAGTCGTAATTCTAATAGAAAATAAATAATAATTATTTATTAAATTCAAATTAAAGCATAATTTATATTGGTGGAAAGCTGAGAATCTCCTCTAAAAACCCTTTTCGTTTCATCAATTTTGGGTAAAAAAAGTCGTTAGCCACATACCCTACAAATACCCATAATATTCCCACTTTTTGGCCCATCATGATCGTGCACATACCCATGAACAAATAATGATGTTGCAACTCACCAAACCCTTGAAATTTAAGGTGTTGCAAACATGTAAGTAATGGCTCCAATGGATGTGGACTTGGAATCTATCTTTATGTTGATAGATCTTGAATGTGATGCTTGCTTGATCACACAATCCTACACCACAATTGTCTCTCTAAAAAAAAATGATGCAAACAATCTTTGACATGATGATTGACACTTGAAGAAAGCCCTTGAATGCTTGATAATCTTCCCTTGAAATTTCTTAAATTCTCTTGTGAATGCTCAAATGCTCTTGTGAACTATATGCATGAATACTTGAATGTTAGGTATGAATACTTGAATGCTTGGGGTGTGTGAAGAATTTTTTCCTTAATCATTTTTATTTTAAGCTTGTGCAATGTTTTTAGTTTCGGGTGCACCCACACTCAAGTAGTGTTATCAGAAAGGTGTGCAATGCGCCATGTGGTGGCTACGTAGCTTTCATCTTTCATTTTCCTTTCAAGAGAGAGTTCAAGACACGTGTTGACTCGTCAGGGATTTTCTAGGGAGCTATATTCATGAGCTTGAAAGTGTTTGCCTTTTTGACATGTCACCTCTTTGTTGCGGGTGAATTGTGTTTCTTATGGAGCAATATCTTTTGGGTATTTTGTCAGAGGTGGATGACCTTATTCTTTTATTATGGAAGCTTTGAGTTGATGCCTTTGGGCGATGTAATTGGTCAACTGGACCTTTTTTATAGGATTTTGTTCTTAGGATTTGATCATTTACATGCCTCTATCTTTGCTAAATATCTTGAATACATTAATGTGGCAGCTAAAAATTGATGACAAAAGATTGTTGTGACCCAACCAAGGATCTACGATTGGATCGTTTGCCATTAACTGTCAACACTTGGTAGTATTGACTTATGTGTTGAGGTAGTGTTTTCTTTTTCTACAGTTATATAAGAGAAGCAATGACACAATGAGGGGTTGGATTCTAAGTTTCAATTTCCTTGGCTAAGGAAAAATTTCTTTAGTTTTCTCAGGATATAGAATTATTTTCAGAAGCATAATTGTAGAACCACTTATCTTTGGCATGTTATATATTTTAAGGCTTAAACTATTATCAAATTAGTATCCGACCTTTGTTTTAAAGTTCATTTGATATTTAAAGCACAATCTATTGAGGAGAAATTGTTGAGACTGATCATGTATAGCCTTTTTTAAGGTTTCTTTCTTTATATTATCATTTTGAATGAAACTGTAGACATGGAAAATATACCGATTGACATTGCGCATCTGATTCTGATTACTAATACCATTTCATCCTAAATTATCCCTCAAACTAACCATTTAATCAAATTTCCTTATTTAATTAAATTCATCAATTTCCTTCCCTTAATTAAATAAATCATTTTATCTAATTAAGTCTCTCTCTTTTGTTAATTAAATCAATCAATCTGATCTAATTATCCTATTTAATTAAATAATTTATTTTATTTGATTAAATTTATAAATTCTATCTATTAAATTAAAACCTTATTTAGTTTAATCTAACATCATCTCTTTTAATTAAATAAATCAAAATCTTTATTTAATTAATCCTTTATCACATTCTTCTCACATTTGATTTAAATAAATCCACAAATTTAAGTCAAATAGGTCACATCATTTAATCCCTTCATTAAATTAATTAACCTGGATTAATTTAATCTCTTATCATGTCACATCCTCTAGCTTTTCCCACTTGCACATGAAATAGACCTATTTGATTTATTAAATCTTTATTTTCCTCAACAAGGAATCTTTTAAGGAATATTCTCCAAGTTTGAATTCAAAATCCAAGTTGACATGTACATCCAACAAGGAATTTACTCCATCTTACATGTCCTTTGCCTTGAGCCAAGTGGAATTCAATGCATTTTCCCTTCCCTCTTGCATGTCATTTCAACAAATTCAAAATTCAAAAATAGGCATTTATTGGCACAATCCTCAAAACTTGCACATCCTCCATCCAATCATGGGTTGACAAGTGGCACTCTATCATTGGATAATTCTTAGTCCCACATTTCTCTATTTTGGGCATTCCTTCATCAATCTCATCTATAAATAAGAGGGTAATCTCCTCATTCTATCATCCACAATTTGAGTAAACTTACTATGCTCAAATCTTTAGTAATCTTCATCCATACTTTTGAATCCATAGCTAGGTTATGCAGGTTTTTCATCATGGAGCACACTTGAATCTTCAACAAAGTGGATCACCATCACCATTCATCATAAAAGCTTGCAAAGGAGTTGGGAAAGGGCTAATTTCCACATCAAATTGGCACCAACTCCCCCATAAGATCAAGATTTTACATATTCTCAATAGGATTTAGCTTATTTTCATCTTCTTTCATTGTGTTCTTGTTTTATTTCTATTTTAAATATGGTTAAATGGATTTTATGGGGAAACTCTATTCTAACTTGCATTTGATCTTATTAATGTGTTCATTTGTTGTGTTCTTGTAGGTATATGATCTAGGTTCACATTTTGGCACTAGAAGGAGGGCCTACCGGAAGATCAAATCACGTTTTTTGAGAAAATTCCATGGTTTTTGATGGTTTTGATGTTTACAGCAAACAAAACCGCTCAGTCCAGTGTCGCCATATAAAACCGCTCAAAAATTCAAAATGTACCACTGGAATCAAACTACACTGCTCAAAAATCAAATTGCATTGCTGGAGTCTCCAGCATCGCCATATAGTGCCGCTACAAAATCAAACAGAGCCGCCATCACAAACATAACTACTTGAATTTCTTTCTTTTTCATGCAAACTTAAAATGGCCATATCTTGGTCTTTTTTGAAGCTTTTTTTTTTTTTGAAATGGGGTAGAATTTCATAATCTATCCAATGGTGTAGGCTATTATCAATTTTTATAGAGTAAAATTTTTCAAAATTTCACTTAATGTCCAATCATAATGAAACTTGGTCTAAATTTTAGGGTTTTTATGCTTACTCATTTATCTAACCATCATATCTTCTTGTTTCTTGATTTCATTTGACATTTAGAGCTTGTTTTGCAGGTTTTGAAGGATAAGGGAGCATGGAAGTCAAAGAAAAAGCATTATCACATCATTGTAACAAGTGTTTTTAAACACTTTGGGAAGAAATTATAATCCCTCTTCTAAGGATTTGCTATCATTCAAGCTTTTAGAATCTACTAATTTCGTTTGGGCTCTAAAAGGAGTCTTTCAATTTTTGCTACAAAGAGTTTAAAATGAACATTAGGACTCAAATCTACTAAATTTTGTTTTTGGGATTAAAAATTGAACAAAAAACTCTCATTTGTCCTTTCATGCTTTAAAAAGAACTCACAATTGCTTTGTGGACTTAAAATGAACAAGTGAATTTTTTTTTTGTGATTTCTTACTTAAACTAACATCATCGAAAAAGGACGTATGCGCTTCTCTCACGCTTTATAGTGATCTTGAGAATCAAAAGGCCTTTTTTGTGATCTTAGGTTGAGATAAAGTAATCACCTCCACACTTCATTTTGGGTTTAAAAATTGAACAAAACATTATGTGAGTGTGAGTAGAGCATTATTGCATACACTCTCTCTTTGTGTTGTAATCAAAGATTGATCGAGTTTTGGATATTGTCTTTACTCGCTTTTGTTTGTCTTAGAGGGCCTGCCTTGGGGAAAAAGTACTCACAGAAGGGAACAACTTAACCGGTAACACTCTAAAGCCAAGAGTATTTCCAACCGGGATATAAATGTGGGTATTGGAATAAACACCAATATCACATGGTTGGCTCCTATGAGATAGATCTGAAAAGGGACTCTTGCCATATGGGTTAATCTCCACAAACAGAAAGTCCTAATTAAAACCCATGTTTTAGAATTGCCAAAATCCTTGATCTATTTGTTGGTGCAAGAATAGTTGTTATGAAGCCACCCCACACTTTTACAGTCTTTTAGTAGAAATGGAAAGCATGCCATGGAATTTTCATGGGTGTTGATTCTTGGCTGCCCCGTATAAGTGAGTGTCGTGGAGGGGAGCTAGTGGGGTCAAGCATCTAACCATTCACTAAATATAAGCGTAGCTAGACTTGTCCAAGTGGGGACTCGACAAATATTGTCTTTCATATCCATAGGGTTGTACTTATTCTTGGTTACAAAATGCTTTGCTTGTTCAAAAAAATTTGGAAACAAACACTTAAACATTATCATACAAATTTCAAACCCTTTAGGAGGTAAATACAATTGACCAAATTCATGTGTTATTGCTTTCCCTTGGGATTCACATCCTTAGAGGTTTTTAAACACTTGAACTTACATCTCAATTTTCCTACTAAATATCAACAATAGGTAACCCTTGCCTTTGATTCATCAAATTTCCACATAACATACTTTGTGGGATTCAAAGAAATTAAGACATTGGAAATCTAGTTTGAAAACCTAATCAAAGAAGTGTTTGTGGAAAAAAACAATTCACTGATTAAGATGAAATCAATTGAACCCCACACATGTGCTTTTTTATCTATTGTCTTATGGTCTTTTGACCAAACATTGATCTTTTGGTTTGAAGGGAAAAGCATGTTCTTCAAAACCTTGGCCTTGTAAACAAATCCTTCTTAGGTTCATTTAGGATCAAAATCAAACACTCATCAATTTCAAATATTTATCATCCCATCCCACCAAACAACTTTGTAGCTTTGGAAACATCATTCTAGACTTGGGTAAATCATCAAAATCAAAATCACCTTGTTTAGTTAGGTGTATGGGAATGCATCATTTCTCATACATTTAATTGAATTAGCAATCCTTTGAACAAGTTCATCTAAGATCACATCCAACATCTTAGGGTTTACAAGTTCATTATCCAACTCAAACAATCAAAATCAAGCCCAAAGTCTAGCATTGATACAAAGTCCCTAAACATTCAACACTCATATCATTCACCCCTTTTATCCTTCATCTCATCATTGGTTCTAAACACCTTAGAGGTCACTTTTGCAACAAATTCAAAACACAAGAAGAACATGGAATATAAACTTGATCCATACATCATAAGTGGTCTAAACCAACCAAATTATCAAAGCCTTACAATGCCAATTGATTTTCAAAACTCACATTTATACAATCCATACATGGGATCATTATCTTCTACAAACCTCAATTGTACAAAAAATGTGAGTATACCCAATCTAAATCTTGGAACACTTTTTCTAATGGAAAATTTAAATCCAATTCCAAATTTACAAATCTATCAACCAAATACTCAATGCATGAGTCTTCAACAAAACAACATTATCCCATCAAATCCATACATGCCAAATGAGAATATACCAAGTACAACTATACCAAACATGAACATTTCAAATCCACACTTGGTAAACTTTTGGATATATATGTTTGCAAATCACATGAATGTTGTTCAAAATCCATCACACCCATATGTCCCCCTCACCTTTTATAATGAACCATCATCATCATCATTTAATGCAACACTGCAAACCTCTCTCCCCATGACCTCACAAGGAGAAGGTGACCTATTTGGACCAGGGGGAATTTTTGATCAAACATCATCATTTCCCAAAGGGTGCATGCCACTCACTCTCCCACCACTCCCACCCTTTCCATTAAAATCCATATCACCTCTTGGTTTGGGGCTACCTTCACTACCACCGCTTATCCAAAACATCCCCCCAACCATCAATCAAGGCATCATACCAAATCATCCCCCCTTACCATCAATGTCGCAACAATAGATGGCAACCATCCCAATAGCACAAGCAACCAACATATCATCTATCATACCTCAAAAAATGGTCTCTCAAAGACTAACCATATTGATCACACCATCCACCAACCAAATCCCAATCATTAATACGATGGTACCTCTTATCACCACAACAAGCACTATTCCAAAACCACCTCCACCACCACCACCACCCAAACCAAACACATCAAACCAATACAACATTGTGTTGCAAGCCGCTCAACAGGTTGCTTATCAGAAGGCACTCCAACAAAACCAAATCGGACAAGCTGAATAAGCTACTCAAGTTGCCCAAGTTGCACTACAAGCCCAACAAGCACAAGCAAAGGCTCAAGTGCAATTGCAAGCTCAAGCTCAACAAGCAAATGTTGTTCAAAATCCTAGCAAAATGTTAACAACTCCATGTATCGATCCAAGTAAATGGTAACATGATCAATACCTATCCATCAATGAACACATGGAAGATATTTCTACCTCATCTAAATATCAAATCAACATACATCAAGAGTCACCTTTTGATCATGATAGGAACCCTCAACAATATCTGACAATGATCTATTTCAAGGAGTGTTAACATTATTTGATCCTGTAATCAACAATCCATCAACCAATGATCATGTTGAAAATGTCTCTACATCACCTAATGAGTTAGAGGACATATCTCAAAAATTTATTCTAAAGCATGATCAACATCTCTCACCAAAGTCTAGCAATGGTCCTTTCCAAGACATATTGACATCCTTCGACCTCATGATTGCCAATATTGAAGGAATATTCAACTCAACACTTGACCCCAATTCACTCAAAGATCAAGAGGATATTGAGCCACTTCCCATGCCTAATGAAGATATCCAAGAACCCTTTGCAAGCAATCCATCCTTTGAAATTACCCATGTCAAGAACTTGATCCAAATCATGTCGAAAGCAATTCTGAAATCATTCAAGATCAAGAATTTGTATCCCCAAGTTACTACAATAATCCAATGGATACTCTCTTATCTATACAAGATGATGATATCCATATAGAACATAATCCATCTACCCATGAGATGCTTTTTGTGGATGGACACGTCGATGATCTTCATTTAGAGCAGGAGTTCGTTACACAAAAAGAGCAAGTTATTGATTCCTACAGTCAAACTAAGTTTTCAAGATCAAGATCAGATATATCCCAAATTCAAACTGAGGACATCATGTATGAAGATACCCAACATTATCCATTCAAAGAAACAGGTCAGACAGAATAAGACATTCCAGAGTTAGCAGAGCAGCAAATGGAAATAACATCATTTGTAGTGGTTATTTATTAGAGAATGCATTCTAAACAAGAGCTCTCAGAACAGGTAGAATCAAATCATGAAGGTAATACTTTCACAATACTAGGGGCAACTATGTCTCAAGAAAATGTCAACATAGGGAGCACAAAGACTCCTTATGATGAAACAAGTGCCAATACTACAACCAGCCACGTCATGGATCTTCATCCACCCATCACCCCATCCACAAATTGGGACCAACATCAAAAGAAATATTTGAATCAAAGCACAAAGAACATTATCAAAGAAAAAGAAGCAAAGAAGCATAATGGAAAAATAAAATACACATGGATACCAAAGAATAAAAAGAAAGATTATCCCTATCAAACTCCATCAGTCAAAGAAACTATGGGGAAAAATAAAAAAGGGAAAAGTATCCATCAAAGATATCCACAAAAGCAAAAGCAAGCTTTTCAAGTGATGTACAAAGTGTATCAAGCAGTTGGTCCTAATTCCACACACACTTTTGTATCCACCCATCATTTCTCATCTTCCCAAGTTTGAAGAGTCAAAGGTTCCAAACTGTCAACCAATCCATCTTGTATCCCTAAACACACTCGATCCACACTTCCACACATTATATATAATTCTAAAATTGACCATGTATTGGAAACAACCCTTCATCATAAGGATTCTGAAGGAACTCTATCACGATGTGCGCATAGAGAAAGAGTTAACCCTGGTATCAATAAAGCGAATCAAGAATCCCAAAAGTTGCATTCAAGTGCACGTATCTTAGCAAAGAAACTTCTTCAAGTAGGATATCGATGGCACATTATGATAGGGGAATCTACATCAATGACACCTTGTGATTCAGCATGGGCTTAAAATCTTTTAGAAAAATCAAAAAAATTAAAAAATATGAAAATCCAAAAAAAATGGAAAAAGGATTGAAAACAGTAAAGAAAAAGATTGTCCTCTAGTGAAAACTGCATGGGTGATGCTTTGGGCAGGTACCATGATGAAAACCTGGCAAACAGGTATCATGTACAGAATTGAGCATCTACATGTGCCACTTTAGGTGAAAGCATCTCATCCCATCCATAATAAATCTGACATTCCATCCATCTTGTCCATAATAAATCCATTTATCCATGAACCATTTATCCAATCCATCTTTATCCATCTACATCCATAGTCCAAATTATATTGATCATGAAAAATTTTGGTGCACACTTTACACATGCTTATGGTAAACATCTTGAAATGGGTCATTTTCATTGATCCTATCCTACCTAGCATTATCTGAGCCATGAAACATTATCCAAATGAGAATTCTTTATTTGAACACCTTATCTTATCACAAGATAATACATATCCCTCAATCCGTACACCTATCTGAGCATCCACACATCACATTCCATACATTGCTAGACACTGGGGGAAAATATTTATATCTTGCTTCGGGAATAAATATTGATATATATCCTCCAACTTATGTGGTGATCTAAACACTGGAAAATGTGAAATCAAATTGGTCAAGCAGTTGTGAGCCAAAATCCAAATCACTAGCCCATGGCATATTTTGACAAGAAGATGTTCCTTATGAAGCCTTATCTTTCATCAAACATCAATCCAAACAATTAATATCAGTTGCATCTAATGCATCCTTCAACATCACATCAAATCATCCAGAACAACTTTTGTTCCAAATCAAGCTTCAAAATATTGATCAATCAAATCCAATCAATCACTCATCATCTTGGGATATCCATCATAATCCTTGTGTTGCTTAACACTATCATTGCATTGTTGTGTACCCTCAACAATGTTATCATAATCAATCCTGCATCATCTTGGGATATCCATCATAATCCTTGTGTTACTTAACACTATCATTGCATTGTTGTGTATCCTCAACAATGTTATCATCATCAATCTTGCATCATGTTGGGATATCCATCATAAATCCTCATGTTTCTTAACACTATCCTTGCATTGTTGTGTATCCTCAACAATGCTATCATCATCAATCCATCAATTTGATCAATCAACGTTAGCTTGGTTTTCAACAAAATCCCAAACAAAGCACTAATATCATCACACACATCCAATCCAAATCGTCAAAATCATGCAAAAATCCAAAAACATCCAAATCAAATTAGAAAATCCAAAAACACTCATAAAAATAGAAAACAAATCAAAAACATGGTATCCTAACTACGTTGTCTCTGAGCTTAAATATAGGCAAGGCTAATCTTTGATTAGCCCCCGAGAAATCAAAATCCAAAAACATCCAAAATCACAATCCAAAACATTCATAAAATCTCATAAAACCCCAAAAACATTGGAAAATCCAAAAAATCCAAAAACATTTGGAAACACAAAATCCAAAAACAGCCTCAAAACATTTCAAAAAATATAAAAACATCCAAATATTTGAAAAAATCCATCCGTCTCATCTCGCTTTCACTCAAAATAATCAATCATCCATAATAGCAGCAATCAACAAAAAAGAAAACTTCAAACAAGCCGTTAAATGCAAAATCAAACTCTTGATCATTTTCAGACATGCCAATCAACCTTAGATCAACATTTTATCAAACAACTTATCAACCATCATCATCCTATACAATGCATGTCCTAGGATATATCGTTCTGACAATGGGCATCATTTTGTATATCACCTCAGATTCTTATCCTATCAAAACACATCCCTTTGGCTATAGGTATGAAGAACATTGACTTATTTATTTACTTGATCTTTTCTTTTGATTTATCTTATTGTGCTCAATCCAATGACCTCTCAATGATGTCTAATCAAAATGATTTAGAGAGAAAGTAATGGGGCATCAATCACTATCCTTTTGTTTGTTGTGCTTGTTGGACGTTCTTGTAATATAACTTGGCAAATACTTGCTTTGTTAGGTACATCCTAGCAAGGTTTTCGTATATCAAGTGTGAACAAGAATACTCCTATCTGTTTCTCAATTCAAATTCCATCACACTGGGTACAACACCATCCTAGTTCTCTATACCTTGATGCACTGTATCTATGTGTATTATCAAACAATAAGGTAATTGGCCCTTTGAAAATCCCAACTCCTTGAAAAATCATCATCATCATCATCATCATCATTATCATCATCTCTAATAAAGTGGTCTTGTTGGTGTCTCTTTTCATCATCTTATTTTCTTCCTACTTCCTTTCACGCTAACATGGTACCATGACATCTAATAATAAATCATCAACAAATTCAAAATTCAAAAATAGGCATTTATTGGCACAATCCTCAACACTTGCACATCCTCCATCCACTCATGGGTTGACAAGTGGCACTCTATCATTGGATAATTCTTAGTCCCACATTTCTCTATTTTGGGCATTCCTTCATCAATCTCATTTATAAATAAGAAGGTAATCTCCTCATTCTATCATCCACAATTTGAGTAAACTTACTATGCTCAAATCTTTAGTAATCTTTATCCATACTTTTGAATCCATAGCTAGGTTATGCAGGTTTTTCATCACGGAGCACACTTGAATCTTCAACAAAGTGGATCACCATCACCATTCATCATAAATTCTTGCAAAGGAGTTGGGAAAGGGCCAATTTCCACATCAAATTGGCACCAACTCCCCCATAAGATCAATAGTTTGCATATTCTCAATAGGATTTAGCTTATTTTCATCTTATTTCATTTTGTTCTTGTTTTATTTCTATTTTGAATATGGTTAAATGGATTTTATGGGGAACCTCTATTCTAACTTGCATTTGATCTTATTAATGTGTTCATTTGTTGTGTTCTTTCAAGTATAGGATCTAGGTTCATAGAAACAAGTGTTGTGTCTTGCAAGCTAAATTTGAATAGTTTAAGTAGCTGATTTCTATGTTGTATGCTCGTATAATAGAATAGTAACTTGTGAAAACTAGATTATGTCATTGTACTTCTTTGTTTTTCTAATGGGTTGTTGTTTTAATGTACTATGTTGTATTAGGATAGAGATTTTATGTAATTTATGAACACTTTCTATTACCCCTTGAAATATTTATATTTGATCGGACCTTGGTGAACATTGCTTATGACGAGATTTGAAAGTCTACACTGTGCTTATTGTTTGCCTTTGTTGTTTGTTCTCTTTCAAACAATGAAGGGTTGTGGTGCTCTGTGTCTATTTATATCAATCATAGGAATGGTTGGGTATTAAATGTTGTAAAAGTGTTGGCGTATCACCCTTTTTATGTTTTATATTTACAGTTCCTTCTACCCTTTTCTCCAAATCCCCAAAGAAGAGTTGACATTCTATAAAAATCTCAGAGGTATTCAATGAGGTGAAAATTTGGTTGCCCACTCACTAAATTTCCCATAATATTGTGAGAGAGGTGCAAGCTTTGATGATCAATAGTTCTTTTTTTGGCAAGCCTAGTGGGACAAGAAGTTTTCTAAACACCTGATTAGAAGTCAGAAATATTTCTTGAATCAGGCTAAGGAAGGAAGATGAAAGTTTCATGGTCATAGTCCAAATAAGATCATCTTCGAGAGGTCACTTCCAATACTCTCAGTTACCTGCCTTAGTACCTAGAAGAAGAATACTTACAGGTTTTGTATCACCTGTAATGAGCCATAGAGTAAGAAGTGTGTGTAGCATGTTTTCAAACCCTAAAGATGCAAAAACAAATGAAATGCAATGAAAGAAGAACACAAAACAACACCTCAAGATAAGTCAAGTTAAACTTGAAAAAAACAAAGATGAAAACAAGTTATTTACCTTGATCAAGTTGATCCATTGGTCGGCCCTGTTGATTTTATTTTTTGTGTGCTCCTTTGGATGGAAAATCACATAAAAATGGATGCAAAAATATTGTGAGATGATGAGGATTCAAATAATGCAAGTGGGTATAAAATGGATGCAAATGAGCTTGAAAAGTTGTAGCAATGGTGAGTGCAAAATGAGTGCTTGAATTTTGAATGCTTGAATGCTAGAGTATCAATGTGTGTATGAATGAAAATGAGGCCAAAATCCTCTATTTTAGGAGAAACGCCTCTAGAGAAATGGAGGGCTAGGATTTGGCCACCATGGACAAGATGAAGGGCTATGGTGAGTTGAAGACTCACAAGCCTTCACATATTTCCATATGGAAATGAAGTGTAAAGGAGGAATGTGATGTGGAGGTACTTAAAAGTACCTTGGGATTAAGAGAAGATTTCATTAGAAAGGAATTTCTTGTCCCCATGTGGGAGGGATGTGACACATGAGAAATTTTAGAATTCCTCAATAATCCTCATGGAAAAGAGAGAAGCCTTGGAGGAATAAATGTGAATTTTTAATTCACATGATGAGAAGGTACTTGTAAGTGTTGGAAACAGAGTTGTCGTTGCACCAAAAGATCAACTTGTTAATGCTTGATGCAATTGTGAGAGTTAACAGATCTACAGGAGGCAGTTAAGCCATGTCACGAAACTTGAGGGGAGTGCTGACCATCTGTCAACCAAATCCCCCTCAACATTACCCGAGGGGACTCAAACCTGACACCATTAGCTCTGATACCAATTGTTGGAATCATAGTTGTTGTTGCACCAAAAGATCGACCTATTAATGTTTGATACAACTATGAGAGTTAACGAATCCACGAGAGGTGGTTAAGCCATGTCACGAATCCTAAGGGGAGAGTTGACCATTTGCTAATAGGAAGTAACTTGGGGATATGACAAGGTCCCCTCATAAAGGAGTTCCTTGTTCCCATGTGGGAGATGTCACACATGAGGAATTTTAGAATTCCTCAATAATCCACATGGGGAAGAGGAGTGTCTTGGAGCAATAAATGTGAATTTTTAATTCACATGGGGAAGAGGTTGTCTTGGATAAATGGAAAAAGAATTTATGATGGTTGACATGGAGGTATGCCATAAATGGCATGAGGATTAGATTAAATTTGTGCAAACAGATGATTAAGGATGCTAATGAAGGATTAGAAGCAAGTTGCAAGTTATGGAGGATGTGACATTAATCATGATTAAAGGTGTGCACATATTAATCATGGATTAATTAAACTAATTCATATTAAAAGAGGATTATGGAGGATGTCACAAGGAGAGAGAAAAGAGGGAATTTGAAATTGATTTAAATTCAAATGGTAAAATGACTAAATTAAATAAATTGATATATTTATTTAATTTAGAGAGGAAGGGATGGAAGGTAAAGTATTTAATTATTAAATTAAATACCTTAGGAAACTTAGGAAAAAGGGGAAATATTAATTAAATAAATGATTTAATTAATCTTAATAGGGAATATGAAATAGATGAAAAAAGTGGGTGAATTTGGCCATGCGGGAGTGGTCAAATTCTTATGTCTACATTTTTTCCCTCTTCGAAATACTGTTAGAATAATGGTGTTTCAAAGAAAAATAAAATATAGGTGACTCAATAGAAGACTTGACTAGAAAAATAATGCCCTAGTGCGGGAAAAGGAGTGTAAGCTATCTAGATGATGAAAATGGAAGGGAGATGCCCCAGTGTCGTAAGGGAATGATCATAACATAAGAATGAAGGAAAATGGTAGGGTATGCCCCCTCGAGAGGGAAAATGGGGAAGAAAAAGGGTCTTCGAGCAACTTCTCAATATGAAGAAATAGAGGGTACCATTGGATATAGCTCAAAAAATCATGAAGAATGGCTTTTGAACAGGGGAAAACAAACACATGGTGTGCAAATGGAAGCCTACGAAAATTATAGGATTAATTAGAGGAAAAAGTGGTTAAATAAAGGGTAAAAATACCCTAAACTTAAAAGGGCTAAAAAAGGAGGGAAAAGCTACATATAGTAATTTTAAGAATTATTATTCCTCATTTGCACACCTAGCAGTTGAATGACAGAGAGAAGAAGAAGAAGGTGACGAGGATGGCTGAGGAGTATGATGATGAGATTATCCATAGGGGGGATGAGGTACAATGGTACTACCACGAGCACATGGTACCATGTTAGGTTAGTTCTAAAACCCTCTTTGTGATTTTGAGCAGACTGTTTAAATTTTTATGCTCAAATATCCCACCTTCAAAGCGTATCGGGCGCTGCTAACTGCACTGATGGAGTGATGGAGCTCAAATACGTTCACCTTCCACCTCTCGATAGGGGAGATGATAGTCACACTGGAGGACATGTGGAGGATTTTGTAGCTACTTATAGCTGGTCACCTCGTGAGTTGGATGAGGTTAGAGGAGTAGGAGTTGGATCAGACCCAATGGGTCCTCTTCGAATGAGATGACTTGTCCATGCAGGGGATGGATTCGGATTTGGATAGATGCTTAGGGCTGGGAGTACCTCCATTGTCATTGTATCTTTGTGGTCTAATTAGTGACATTTTGCTACTAGATTGGAGCAATTTTTTTTGTAGCCTCAAGATTATGGAGGCTGTGAGACATATTGAGGAGCAGAGGGAGGGGGATTTCGCATGGGTTCCATGTGTACTAGCATAGTTGTACAGGGACATGTATATGGTGTGCTATCGAGGGGCACTAAACGTTACACATGTGACACTATTACATGCATGGGCCTAGGAGCACATTAGTGTGGCTAGGGTAGGAGTTGTGATAGGAGGGGAGCAAAACAATACACTACTAATAGCATACTGGTATGGAATGGAGTACAACTGGAGATTTCATTATCAGGGCACCAGTGATCTAGATAGTTGGAGGAGGCTAGATGATTTATGGAAGGATCAGATAGTATGGAGGTCATACATGATGTGGCAGTTCTCCAGATGGAGGGAGGATGACGAGAGACATAGAGGATACTTCTACACCATGTCCTATTTTATCAGGAGAGAGCCCTACATAGTGGAGCTACAAAGAGTGGACAAAGTGTTGCGAT